>DWMG01003625.1:0-11697 GCA_018244855.1 Elbella merops
AAAAACAACCGTTCTATTTATAAAATCAACATTTCCTGTTTCCAGATTCAACTTGGCGACAGCTACTATTTTAACTTTTTCCATCTTTATACAAGTTATCGTTCTTAGTTTTAGGTAACGAAGGGTCTATAATAGTTAATTTTTTTTTGCGTTTTTACTTGTTTCAAGCGTATAATAACTTGAATCAGTTTTCTTTATTTTTGTTCATATTTGATGTTTCGTTTTTTTATGAATTGAAGATTGACAAGCATAAGACTGTCAGCCTGATGATACGTTGTTTCGTCTTGTATGAATTTATACATCACATTAGGATGTCATCTACATGTCGTCGTCGCTAGTATTTTTAATGGCATATAGTCGTCACAAATCATTAAAATCAACATTCAAATAAAATTACTTATCTAGGTGACATTTATAACTTCTATAAACTCTGTTTTTAGCTACGGTCAATCCCTTAAAAATGTCATTTTTGTTCGTCTATTTTTATTTGCAGATGGGAAGAAGTTTTTTATAAGTGCATTTTCAACATTGTGCAACATTAAAAGGTTAACGAGTGTGCATCAAAGGGAAAGTAATAAAACATTTTTCTTCGTCCAGTAGGACTGTATCCCGTCAATTTGTGGCGTCGTATAAAATGATAGAAGCTTCGTGAAACTCGAGAGCTTGTGTCATTCTCGCGGCCACGTCGTGTGCATAAATATTATTCACTCCGTGTTCCGACCTTTTAAAAATATTATAGCGTGTTTTTTAAATCACCGAAATTCCTTATTGATTAATAGGACGAACGAGAAATGTGAGTGGAAACTTGCGACCATTAATTAATTAATGAATTAATTAGTCGATTAATTGTTTATTTGATTAATTATGTGATTTATTGATTTATTTAAATCATATCTATCGAGTTTCTCTTGCCATACTAAAAATGAATATACTCAACCTTCAGAACATTTGTGATGCTTAATCATCAAATTATTACTATTTTTAATTAGAAGCGAAACAGCAAAAATCCGCATTTTCTGTCTATGTAGATAATGAAATAAGTGTTTTGTGTGACCTTGTCAGTGGATAATGCTACCCGTAGTAATATAATCGTTGCAATAATGCATGCGCTTCAGACAAAGTCGTTCATAATTTTTCATCGGCAACATTAAGTCTGTAAGGATAGAGATATTTGGTAATTGGTGCCCTGTGCCTACCTCATAAGAGACGAAGCGAGATGATATGCAATTTTTTATAAATAACATTAAAACAGTTTTCTGGAGTCGTTTTTATAACTTTCTCATGCCAAAGTCAAATTGTTCATGATTTTCCTAATGTTACGTTTATCCCGTATCAAAACGAGTGCCGAGAGGGTTTTTTTTCTGATTGTTTTCTTCTATGTACTGCCACTATAAATTGTTAATGGCCAATGAGAAAATTAATATGCATAAAAAAAGTTTGAGTTTTATTAAACACATATGTAATATTCCTTAAGATGAAATTAAATATAAAGATTCAATCTTCATATTTTTCAAAAATCTCCAGCAATCAACCTATGCAACTACATTTATTACTTATAAACAATTTGTGTGTATGTGTGTGTGTCTGCGCGCTTTAATGCTTTTTTGTACATTTTTTTATCCGTGGAACGTTAAATTACTGTCAGTGCGGTATGTAGGTCAAGGGGTCTAGAAATGATAATTTAAGACACGAAACGAGATAGAAAATAGCTTTCACTTTCAGCGTTGAGTTTTTGATCAAGCTATAAGGTTATTCGTCTGTTAAACAATAGAGTCAGACTTTAGAAACTTATTATAGATTCGAGAGAAATACAAAGACAACATGATATCATGGCTATATTTCCCCGAATGGGTACACGTTAGACATTATAATTCACATATTATTACCGTCAATTTCTTTACTCGTCAATGTTTTAAAATATATTTGAATTTTTATCAAGTTCCGAAAAAATAATTGGTCGCTGGAAATTTCTTCTAACTATACCATCTCGGAAAGGCAGCATCATCTACAATAAACGTTAGAAACCTTGAGGGACCGCCATCACAAACATCAGACGCGTTTCGTTTCCCATCGCTAGATCCCGTGTTCGTTGTATTTTCGTCCGTGTGTCCGCTTGTAATCTGTTCAACACATGGATCGTACCGATCGTATCGCGTTCAACACATTAATCGTACCGCTCGTACCGCGTTCCTGACGGTTCATTCGGAAATAATCGAACATTCTAGAATTCTTTAAAAGTTAAAATGTTTACGGTGTAATTGCTGCTTCCGGCAACACACGCGGCATGCGTACTAGTAAGTGTATCTCAAATATTTAGGAGACAAAATTGACTGATATACATAGATAAACTTATTGAAGTTATTAATCATTATTATATCTTCACGCCAGGTCCTTTACGGGGCCGGCAGAAAGCACCGAATGCCAAATATCTCTACGGCCACTTGTGTTTCGATACACTCTCACGTAAGGTTTGTAACATTTGTCAGAGAAAAAACGCATAGATCCCGAACCCGGTAGCAATATCTTGTTCTGTCTGTTACCGCCTGCCATGAAGGGTTATAAGCGCGATAATATAATATGCATATACATATATATTCGCTTATCAAACCAGAAATCTCTATTGATATGACAAGGAGTATAAAAAAATCAATGTTTTTATTGGTTTTATTATTTTACGTCGTATTTTTTGTACGTCTATCGCTCTATTGTTGCACAGAAATAGCAATAGCATCAAAACGGACAATATGATCGGAATGACAATTGATTGTGAATGAATGAATGAAATGACTGAATTACTTCGAAAGAACTATGAAGCCGAATCAACGTACAATAATAGACGTGTACTTTTAGGGCGGATTTGTTTAATCAACTGTTGTAAACATTCCTGTACGATACATATCGCCAAATAAGTTTAACGTGATATAAAAAATGGTTTGGTTTGTAGGAATATATATTAGTATAATAATTAATGACATAACAATTAAATGGTAAGAGAGGAATATCTATCTAGCACTACAAACTATATATTGCATGAAAATAAATCAGCTGATTTGATTACGTATTTTGTATATAACCATATACAAGGAAACTCCCGCAACTAAAAAATAGATTGTAAATAATTAAAATGACCCTTGATTTAAAGCAATGGTAAAATGAATCAATCAATACATGGTGAAATGAATGAATGAATCAATCAATACTAATACAATTGACTAATTAATGAAATAATCATTTAACGACGACAACTAAGTCGCTACATGATTTTATTTTTTAAATTGGTCGGTATATTTTGTTCTGTTTATGAAATCGTATTGGTGAAACGTGTAGGTTGGTCGGATGAGGTCATCGCACAGTGCATGTGCCTGTGTTCATTCATAGCTTTCAGACGCGGCAATATTACGTAAACTGACTAATTATTCATTATTTAATATATCGCTACACCGTTAAAATTTTCATACAATTCAATTTTGAAAAATTTCGTTTTGTAACCTGTCAAGATTGTTAGTAATCTTTATTCTAACCTTAGATTACTTTTGCCTCGCAAAAAAAAAACAGTTTTCAAAATAAACCAAAACAATGTAAATACTAGACTAGGACTACATTATCATTTATTATAATTTTATTACATAGAATATTCTAAATTACAGATGTGAGAAAGAAAATGAACGACGATCATTACTGTCCCTCTCTCTCTCTCTCTCTCAAATAACATATAACCATCAATAATGTACAATATGTTTCCTATATGAGTACTCTATCCATAGGTCTCAGTTGGACGCTAGCACAGTTTAAACTTCTCTAGCATTTCGGGGACGCCGGCGTTAATGATTAACCCGCTGGCACGCCGCCAGTCCGTAGTGTAACCGGTGAAGATCGCGTAAACGCTATTTATATCCACGACGATACTATCATGTCCTAGAGGAGGAAGCTTTCGCCTCCATACCTCTGGATAGGACAGCCAAGGCTACGTATAGCCCTCAAGAGAGGTAGTATATAGACTAGCAGAGAAGCTCCCCCTAAATTGTGTAATGTGTTTGTAATGCAGTCAATCATTACCTGATCATTTATAATTTGATTGTACATTATTATATTCTATAATCACGCCTGCTCCCTTATTAGGTAGGTAGAGAACACAGAGTGCAAAATATTTCTATTCGTACAGATCTGTCATACTTCTACTACATCCATCATTCTCTTTCTAAATAACGCCTATTGTCACGCCCGTCTCCCATAGGGGTAGGTAGAAATTAAGATTTTCAGTAGCTATGATCATAGCGAACTACTTTTGCTTTTTCTTCATTATTTTTTTTTAATTTACTATGTAATCTTAAAAAAGAATTTGAGTACAGATAAGCATTGACAAAAATACCATTATGATTATTCACATTAAGTATGGAAACATACGAGTAACTGTGTGATGTTTCGCACAGAATAAAACATTACTAAAAAATAAAACATCAACGTGTTCAATCCATAAGAAAAAAATTAACGAAAAATTTTTTGCATTTAGAAAACTATCAAAAATCTACAACTATCGCATTTTAACGTAACATCGCGCCTGTAATCACGAAAGGGGGTAGGCAGAGGACTGTAGTACACGCGCACGTTTAACCAGTTACGTTTAAGTCCCATGGAATAGCTGGTGAGTCTAATGCTATACACCAGGCACAATTCCAGACTCCGAGTACCTACCTACTAGAAATTCTTAATTAGAAACATTCAATAGTACTCGACCCGGGATTTGAACCATGGACCTCCCGATAGGCAGTCGCGCTTGCAACAACTCGACCAACGAGGCAGTCTGTCGTATTGAATAACTATAATATTAAATTTCAAAAATATATTAACTTTGTTAATAGGTAAAGTAGTTACTAGCCGTTCCTTGCGAGGTGAGACATGCACCTTCGTGATACACACACTCCCGAAATAACTGCACTTCTCGAGGCGATAATAGACTCGTACCTACGGCGGGCTCAGGCTCCTTCGATAGCTGGAACAGTCCATACAGTAACTGATTCCTACAGACAACACTTGAATGAATGCCTTAATTAATAGGGTAGACATGGTCTGCGTATTAAACATTTTTTTAATACAGCTTGTTAAAAAACCCAAATTTTAACTACTGCTTGTTAAAAAAAAATAATACCTTATTATCCTTAATACTGCTTGTTGAAAAAGGTTTTAAGTAAATATATTTTGTAAATTATCTAAATTAAAAATAGCTGGTAATATGGTAATAAACTGGATACTTTATAATCGGCTTTCTTGGTAAATATTTATACAGATTGCTTATATTATGTTAGGTTACAATCGAACCCATAAGCCACGCTAGAGCAACCAGTCATATATCACTGGACCTAAAGGCTAGTAAAGAACAAGTTACGTCGTACGGACCAGTATTCCATACTAACAATAGAATTAATTTGACGATATTATTAATAATAGGCTTTCAATTATGCTCGTATACAGCAATTTCACACAACAAATTTATTCGGATTGAATAATAAAATTACTGATATGAACAACAGGTGGTTTGCAATTTTATTGGGATAGTTTCTAATTTACCAAATTAACATGTAACAGGAAAATTTATAATTCAACATATTATTTTTAGTCATTAAAATCATAATAAATTATCCGTAATAGAATCGTACATAATTCGTTTATATACAAATTAATGAAGCTATGTTGGTAGTCTCCACTTGCCGGCACGTCGTCAACGAAACACCGAAGCCAGGGAAATGAGGCGAAGGTTGATCACACCCCGACCCTGGACCACTTGCCACTTTACCCTCGACACCTGGCTTCAATTACTCGACAAAATTACTTCAATTTCACTTAATTCGTCACCAAAGATTACCACCTACTTTTTGTAAGATAATGATCGTGAACGTATGAACACACGTTAATTTCTTTTAACAGTTGTATCTTGTAGTTAATAGTTATAAAACATATTGCTGATGCATATTTCGTAACGCTGTAAATCGATTACACAATGGATGGGTATATCCTTACGTAGAGCACGCAAAAAGGCAGGTATTGTATATTTAATTTACGTTAAATGTTTACACCGGCTAGAGCCCTGCCGATTTCTAAATCTGTTGTTATGAATATCGCCGACCTAATTCATATACGCTTCGTGCGTAAATATTATATTAGGTGTACGATTGTTTATCTCATTGGTAGAATAACGATCGTTCTGCAGTCGTATTTTGGTTGCTCTTAAGATTCTAGGTTACAAGCCCAACGCTAGGGTAACATGTAACATTCGTCTACTGCTATCAGTTTTTAGGCGTCCGTGTCGAAAGTGAGCTCGCTTTTTCGCTAATTTGAATTTAGAAGCTGACATATAACCGAAAATAGGCAAAGCAAAATTTGAAGTGTTAGATTCGATAGTATATACTTATTTATAACGTAGAACAAACGGCATAATCCAATACGTTGAAGTGTACAAACTGTCGGATATAGACGCAACTGTAACACTTTCGATCACCAACAGATCCAATAGCACTGTAACGTGAAGCTATAAAAGCTCACCAATGAACACAATGCGTGTCCATTCGTGTATAATTTAAAAGGAATAAATAAAGAATTTGCTACCTATCGAAACAGTGATAAAACAAACAATGAGTTCGCGTGATTATTACAAAGTGACGTACAGCAACGGCGACAGCAACAGCAACAGCAAAAGCTCGAGCCGTTCGAGACTTGCGGCGGACAGTCGCGACGTCCTCGATAACGAAACGGAGTTTAACGCGAACAGATTCAAATTGTACGACGACTTCACCGCCGATCTCCGGATCAACTTCAATGCGATAAGGAACTTTCATATGAGGAGCGAAGTGGGTCGACGAGGCGATCCCAACGACTCCGGGGTGGACGTCGAAAACGGCAACCCGCTCGATGAACTCACCGCGTCTAATGACAGCGATTTGGTAAGTTTTAATCTTAAGACCGTCATGCATTTTGGTGGACATCGCAAATAATCTGCCGCCATCGTTATCAACGAACCTGTCAACTTTGTCTTTGATACGATTTTGATATGAGAAGCAGCTTTTCTTTACACTTGCATGGAATTTTGATGTTTTGATGCTTGATGTGCAAAATATTGGGCTTTCCGGCTACAGCGTTCGTATTTGAGACAAAGATTCGTTAGTATAGTCCAGGGTATGCTGAGATATTTCATCAAATCGGCAATCGTTTCTATTTCATGCAAAAGTATACAGAATTATATTAGAGTAGGTATATTAAAGAAAAAATATTTTATGAAAAATATCTGCATAATTATTCACCTGCATCCTTTGTGACACGTTTACAAATAGTGACAAACAGCTGTAGTTGACCGCATCGAACCAATCGCCATGCCAGTCCGCATTCGCCGGTCGCCGGCGCCGGCCATTGTGCTGTAGCAACATTAACATGTCCCATTGTTTCATTGTAACGATACAGTCGTTCAATAATGCTCGATGCCCTCCTCGCTGCCAATGGGAATAATTGTAAGAATATACATTTACATCTATTTGGTAATTATAATTGATATTTCGTTACTTCCATCTATGTCAATAAATCATAGAAACATGAATATTTATATTTCGTTATATTAATTGAATTTTTATATAAAATGTCGATAAGAAATAATATTTCAAATCGAATGTGCATCCTATAAAAATAAAGTATAGTAATATAAAATCAACAAAAATAGATATTAAATAACATCTAATGCAAATAGTATTCAATCAATTCCATTTATCGGTTTATTTGTATAAGGAGAACTATATTTATAGTAGTATCTTCAAATACTATCGCAACTCTACCATATTAAATACTTGGATCTCTTAAAACGTATTAAAATTCTCGCCTGCCAACCGTACGTTATCCTAATGGTATTTGAAACTGCGAACGTAAAGAAATGCTTTGCAACGTCTTGTTGTACATACTCTACTTTCACCGATAGAGTCGTCAGCCTTAATGATTGTATGAACGTTTTAGTTTTTTTCTCATGAAACTGTGTCAATGCAGTGGTACATTACAAGTTACGGAATCACACGCAAAATTGACATATTCGTACGTGTGTAGTATTGCAAATTTTAATTCTAATCTGGGACCTAATTTTTGAATTACAGTGACGATGTTCATAAATATTATCTCTAATGTGCCAACAGTCTATCAACGTCTATCGGCCAGCACCTTAGTATTCAATCAGCTATTCGTATAATCGATATACATATTTCTATGTATCGATGATTCACTTCCTTACGTACACTTGACAGAATTCGCGATGCGATATGAATGCAAATGCCGTTACGTTCCCTCGTGCTTTGTTTTCCGATTCGCGTATAACTGTCCCATACACTGTAATATAAAATTGGTATTTAATAAAGTGTTTAAAACATTGTAACGTGTTAGGCAAATTCAATTAGTCTTACAATTAATTATTTTGACTGTTGACTCATTTTAGTTTATAAAAAACGACGTTCCTAATTAACTGTGATTCCATTACTTTAATTGGAAAGTGAACGCGAGTTTACGGTATCTCACGTTACTCTTGCCAGCGCCTGAAATGTAACCGGTATTTTTAATACATCCATAAATAAACACAACTGACTAGCAGCAACGTACGTTCAGCGTGACTGCTTTACGACTTACTGGCCTTGACCACGCCAATAACGCGATTTACGCATTTCGGTCGCATGTTCTCTTGAGCCTTACGTTGCAATCAGTTCCTCATCCTTGACCTCAATTCTGTTTTATAACATTTTGACAACCCCACTATATATATTTTTTTCTTTTTGTGTTGCAGTTGGAGAACGAAGTAATGGTAGATCCTTGGAGCAGCATGGACTCCTCGAATTCACCATTAACAGACTCCGGACCATCTGCCAGCGAAGACTGTACTCCATCAACCTCCAGCGAGCCCCACCGTGGATCTCTAGATGTCTCATCCCCATTATCGCCGGACACGCGCCGCTTACCTGACCCAAACGAAACCAAGCCCAAAAATGAGAGAATCAATACCTCCAAAATAGCAGACAAAGCGCGGTCCCGAGATCTTACTCTTGAATTGGAGACATTAGAAACAGATCCTCTTTCACGCCGGCCACATTTCCTTGAGGATGATTTCCCGCCGTCCAGATCAAACATCGAATGTCGAATTCCAAAACCTCATTTCTTAGATCACTCCCCATCACCGGATGAATTTGACGAACGTAGCGATATCACAAATCCCAACTTCTTGGATGACGACGTGGACGGAGACGATAATCAAGCACAAAAGAAAACGGGGGCTCTACCAAAACGACCAGCTCGAACACCCTCCACCTCATACGCGACGCCAGAAGATAGGCCACATAGGTCTAGCTATAGAAGTACCCTGCATTATGGCTTGGAAAACGCAGCGAGATCTAGCGAACGAGATAAAAGAGCTTCTCAGCTATATAGAGGCACATGGCCGGGAGAACGAGACGTGTGGACGAGCCACGACTCGGCTAGCGTTCGCAGTTTCTCAAGTAATGGTTCTGATTGTCCAAGGCCTTCATCAAATTTAGAAAATAAAATGGAATGTGTATGCTCCCTAATCTCTTTACTTAGTTTATCACCCGAAAACAATGCTGATCTTAGTGGACCTTTATTAGATATGAGCCGATCAGTGGAAAGTTGTATAGCAATGAGACAAGCTGGATGCATACCACTGTTGGTACAATTAATACATTCAAAAGTTACAAGAGAAACACGAGATCGCGCCGCAAAGGCTCTTCGCAACATTATACACACTCAAACTGATGACAAAGCGGGTAGAAGAGAAGCGAGAGTATGGAGATTATTAGAGCAAGTCAGAGAATATTGTTACGCTTTAGAAGACTTAGTTGAATCTAGAAAAGAAGGTAAAAACGCAGTTGAAGATGATGCCACGAAACATCCGAGTCAAAGTGTTGCTGCTTTGATGAAATTGTCATTTGACGAGGAGCACAGACATGTAGTGTGCCAACTAGGCGGCTTGCAAGCACTAGCTGCTTTGGTGAGCGGGGACCAAGCAGCACACGGTAGCAGAACTGATGATAATACATGCTTAACAATGAGAAAGTATGCAGGGATGACTCTGACAAACCTTACATTTGGAGATGGGAACAATAAATCACTATTATGCTCTTTTAAAGATTTCATGTTGGCGCTAGTTGAACAACTGGAATCTCCCAATGATGACATGCGACAGGTAGGGTGTATCATCTGTATTTATTATTCGTTGATTGATCGGTGTAAAAAGTGGTGGAACGTTTATTTAATTGTAATAAAAATATATTCGTTTATTGCAGGTCACTGCAGCAGTGCTCAGAAATCTATCTTGGAGAGCAGATACTAACAGTAAACAAGTACTGAGAGAAGTTGGCGCTGTAAAGGGCCTGACAAAAGCAGCGATGACCTGTCAAAAAGAAGCAACCCTTAAATCAGTCCTATCTGCTCTTTGGAATTTAACAGCCCATTGCTCTATGAACAAAGTTGCCTTATGTTCCGTTGATGGAGCCCTTGGCTTTCTTGTGGATATGTTAAGCTATAATTCACCAACGAAGACTTTAGCTATAGTGGAAAACGCTGGTGGTATAATGCGGAATGTGTCTAGTCATATTGCAGTACGAGAAGATTACAGACACGAGAATTTTATATATAAGATAGATTACTTATTCACCAAAGTGGAAAGTTGCAGGAGAATTTGAGGCCTTCTGTAACCACTGGTGTTTCGATATTCGATTTGAACGGTCGTAAGCACGATTTGAGTGTAATAAATGTATAGCGAATACAGTGGTACATGATCATTAAACATGTCGTTTTACTGATGGTCACCGGTCTCTTTCAAATGAACATAATTAATAAGAATATAATTTAAATGTTCACAGGCTGTTGTTGCATTCTGAATAGCGTAAGATAATAATTTTCACAATACTGATCAAGAATCAGGCGGACACATTTCGGTTAAATTCTAACTATCGCCTCAACTTATTGTGTATTATTCTGTTTACAAAATCCACAACTCTTACAAATAGCTAAAATATATATGCATGTGGTAATTGATTGATTGATTAAGGATCAATTTTCTAATTTGGCCTATGGTACTACATATTAATTAATTGTTGTCAGTCCTACTCTGTAATTTTAAAATAGACTAGCTGTGTCCCCGACTTCGTACGCATGGGAGTCAAAACTTTTTCTAAAATTAAAGTAGCCTAAGTTACTCCTTATCTTAACTAACTGTCAGTGAGTCTTGTCAAAATCGGTCCAGCCGTTCTAAAAATTAGCCGGTACAAACAGATAGACAGACGAACAGGTTTTTTTTACAATTAAATTAGCCAAGTTACTCCTTATTACATCAGCTATCAGTCTCGTCAAAACGAGTACAGCCGTTCCAGAGATTAGCCGGAACAAACAGACAGACAGAGAAAAATGATAAAAAATGTCATTTTGGTCACGGCCTCACTCAGGTTTTGCTTTTTCACTGAATGAGTGAGGTTTCCAGAGGCCAAAATCCCCTCCCCCTTCCCCTTATGAAAGCGCAGTTTAAAAAGAAACTACCCCAGGGGGGTACCAACTGCGCTAATGTTGGAGAATCCCCCTCTGGGCGTCCAAGCTTAGATCGTAATGTGTTTGGGCTTGGACGCTCAGGCTGCCCTTCGTATTCTGGGGGGGGCACAACCGCGCTCGTAACTT
>DWMG01003626.1:0-11697 GCA_018244855.1 Elbella merops
TTAAAATAAATTCATTTTATCATGTAACATAAAATATACATAAGTATTTTGTCACGTTTTTTTACAAGCTATGTCTAGCTTTTGTTGGTGTCCTTTATGCGAGAACTTAGTATGTATCTGAGTATATCATCAGTTCGCATCGTAAATTAAGTATGTATCAGATTATTTTATCAATGTGCGTCGTGAATAAAGTGAGAGTCTGATTATATCAGGAGTATGGTTTTATGGCTTAGTGGTACAGAGATGACAAAACAAATTACAGACAGGGATAACAATTTCACCTTACATATATATATCTATTATTAAATAAATTAGACATAAGCGTTTTTAACATGTGATTTCTTTATGTAAGGAACATTGTTCTATTATTAAAAATTATTAAGATTATTTAAAAAATATATTTAAAAAATTAAGTAATATATTTATAAATAATAATAATCAGGTCGCATCGTCAACGATTAAAAATCGTTAGAAATAAATGGTTCTAAATATACATGTAGACATACAAGAACCGTGACAATACTACGTTTACATGGTACTGAATTTTGTTTTGACATTTTCATTAATGAATTTTAAAACAACGCCTGTTAATAGCTTTTCTGTTTTCAGGCATTATGAATAAACTTTGTACCGTGCCGTTGATTACATTAAATCGTGCCTATTAGCTATACTGTCATAGCCTTTTAAAATAGTCGTATAAACATGTCATTTTCGATTTGCAATAAGCTTTATCTTATTATTATTATAGTTTATCCAGCGGCAGTTACAGTTAATCTAGAATATTTCTCTCGATCTCCAGTGTACGAGTTAGGAGATTTTTAATCAGTCGAAAAATCAAAATGTTCTTTAACGATATTTTAACTTTTCGTTACAAACGTAAGATCACGCCTGTAATCCCAGAAATGGTAGTCAGATGGGTGTCGTACACTCCCACGATTCACCATATTATACTCGTACGTTACTATTCTGATGATATTCACCATGGAATAGGTGGTAAGCCGTTTGCCATAATACTGCCCTTTTAAAGTTTCGCATTTATTCATATCATATGTTTAACTTTATATGTTGTCTGTATCACATACGCAAGTAATCAATCGTCCTATTTCCTCCTGACAGCCGTGTAATAGCGAAATGTTTCATGTCAATCTATGCAGAAATATCTTATCCGAACTCTACACTTTAAGTGACAGGATTCAAGTGACTTTAGACTTTAGCATGCAACATAGTAAAGTCAAGATGACAGTTGGTATCTAACAAATTGCAAGTACGTCTTATTCTGATTTTCATCTTGTGATAAATGAACTCACCATGGAAATGTACCGGCCGTCGATGTTATATATTAACATAAATTATAATAACAGATGCAGCTTTTAACTTCCTAAGTACATTTGCATTCGTGATATATTAATAAGCAATGAGATCGTTGCAAATTCACCATTTCATCTGAATATGGTCCCATTCCGTGAGATTACGTTTGGGCTTAGATGGAACATGTCCACCGAAGTAGGTACAACTCACGAAGCTTGTTCGGCACCGCATGTACTGTGGTCGCCATTTCATCTCAACTTAACCAGGAGTAGTGAGGCGCCTATGATCATTTGTCTTTAATTGAATTTTCGAGTCTTTGCTAACTTGAGGAAACAACATAAACATTGGGATTCATTTACTTATAAAAACTGATCGTTACGTTGAAACCATCATGCAAAATTATGAAATCCCGTTATGAATGATTTTATAGTTCTCCTATTAAGCACGAATCGTCTTTCATAAGGAGAAGGTTTCTAAGGCCACATTCCACCACGCTGGCTAAGTACGACTTTACATACTTCAATATAGACAAGATAATAAAAAAATCTGTGGTGCGAGTTTTCTCACGATGTTTTCCTTGTAGCAAGTAATACTTAATCTTTAAAACGGGCACAGCCTACAGTACTTAGAATCGTATGCCAGGATTCGAACCCCAACTCCCTGGCTTGGAGGACATCCAAGCCGTTAGGCTATCACTGCTGTTATGAAATGAAGTAATGCTCATGTATATCTTGCCAAGTAAACCAGAATAACTCAAATATTAATTCAAACTTCATGAGCACCTCATATCTCGTTTCTAATGTCTGCTATATATATTAGAAATAAGTTAAAACCTAAAAGATTATAAAACATACTACAAGAGATAAATAATAGTTTCCCACAGTTTCGTTACGCTTATATTCTCAAGACCTGCACAATCAGCGTACACAATCGACATTTGCCTGGAATTAATTAGAAGAATATTAAAGGTCCGCATTTCTAATAAAACCATAAATGGTAAGAATGTAATTTGAATCGAATGGTTCTTTGTTCCGTTTAAATATTCGAATAAATGGAAATCACAGTTTCTCCGGAAAAGGTATCTAGGTAGTTGATAGAGACGGAAATAAATTGGGCTCCACGATTTATTACCGAACGCTCTTAACCCGAAGCTTTGGAGGAGATTTGGTAAAATGTTTTCATTTTCTTTATTGCCACCCGACAGATCCATTAATTAGGATAAATCACGACTTCAAACTTGCGAGACTCGGTACGAGCGGTCGGTCTGATATTTTATCGACGGAAATTAAATGTGATTTAAGTAAAGCGTGATTGGATTTTAATCGTTTTACTTCTAAGGTGATTTTTTTATTATAATTTTATACTAATATGTATAAGTATTTGTAGCTTTCAAGTTAAACAATTAAAACATAAAAATAGCAATTTTTATTCATCGTAACTATTTATGTCCATCAAATCCGTCCTTAAACATAATGATGTAAGGAAAAACCTTAATTACGAGTAAAACTAAATGTGTAAAAACAGCGATAAGGAAAAATTTCAGCGCCAATAGAGCAAAATAGAGCAAAAGAGCTTATGTTTTTTAAATACAGGTGTAGTTCTTCATTGAAGATTTAAGTACGTGTAATACGAACTCTACAATGTGGATAGGAGGTATATTAAAAAATTATGTGAAGATTAACGCGAGATACAGCCAAGCTTAATTAAATCGTGAGGAGAACAATGCAATTGGCTTTTAGGGCATAGATTCAGGTTTAGGTTTGAGCATTTAGGTTGTAATTAACATAGGTATATAAACATTTTAACTCGCTCACCGTTTCCTTACACGTGAACTAAGGACACATTTATTTTCAAATTCGCTTCACCAAGTGTTCTGTAGTACCTAATGACCCACGTTAAGTAACTTAACGCCAGTTAATTCAAACGAGCTCGGGATAACGCTACAAAGACTCCTCTCCTAATAAGTTCGAGAGATATTTAAGGAAATCCTTTGTTAAAAGCACACATTACTTTAATGAACTAAGTAATAAGCGAAGGCTTAATTTTGTTGATACAATTGTTCGCATCTTAATAAGTTCGCATCTTAATACTTCTGTCATCTCAACATACGTGAAGAAAATTCTATCTGCATTTTTTTTTAATATTTTTTAATATTTAAAGATTTATTATATAAAGATTTATTATACATATGTATGTGTTTAAAGTGCGTAAAAATATATGTGAAATTCGACTAATGTGACTTTTTCTTTATCTATGGTATACACTCATAGTGGCGGAGACCGTATGCACTCACTTCTTCAAGACACGGTACCTGCAATATAACTTTTCAATATCACTATAAGAGTATGCGGCTTGCATACAAGTCTTAATTCCTCTCCACGTCTTCTATTTAATTCTTCCTCGGCTGCTCGTAACGACGGTGCAACATGAGCTTTAATTTAACAGCTGCGTGTGTAAGGTTCTTTACACGCGATGTTTATTACACCGGATGAAACTTACCTAATATGTATTTTGCTGTAAGATTTAAACACTTAATTTAACGCTTTAATAATGATCATAATTGGATAATTTTATACCTTGCACCCAGTTTGTCTTATTTGAAATTTTTTTTCAAGCCATTTCGTTTTTTTTTTACATAGAAAAATGCAATAGTTGTTTATATTTTCACTAAACAATGTACATACATTGCTGTGCAGACGTGGGAAGAGTACAACACGGTTTAAGGTCCTCTTTTAGACCACGGCATTGCAAAAATAGTAGCGCTCATGGTAAAGCACCTTTATCTGACCTCAGGTGGAACCTTAGCCCCGTTTGATATTGGATATACCTCCATATTTGTTTACTTTAAAAGAAAAAACATGGTAAATTAACTTAAGTGTTGATCCTACCGCAAAGTAATCTTTATTAAAACAATTTGTGTTCCAGTCTTAGGTATGTCTTTGGTTCTATGTGTCCACTAGAAAGTGTAGCGTATTTTTTGTTTAGTACTGAAAAAATTACATTATTTCACTTCAAAAATTACAGGAAGAAGAGTGTGCTTTCTAAACAATAAATATTACATTTACATTACATTATACTAAAGGGTATATACATTTGTGTAATAAGGTACTTTGTGGTAATAAAAATAACAATTTCATTATTTTATTCA
Source organism: Elbella merops (assembly GCA_018244855.1). Taxonomy (NCBI): domain Eukaryota; kingdom Metazoa; phylum Arthropoda; class Insecta; order Lepidoptera; family Hesperiidae; genus Elbella; species Elbella merops. The sequence continues at coordinate 4,457 of DWMG01003626.1, forward strand.
GTTTCACTGCAAAACACAATCAACTCACAGTAATGGAAGCGGCTGTAAGCACGTTAAAGCTAGTTAATAGAGATGAAACCGGGACAAAATTTGCGCAGCCTACCCGCCTACCTCTAACGCTCTGAAAATACCACCTCCGGTAAATATTCATAGTAATTAATGGTAATATATTGCACATATAAGATTCATTGTCTCAGTACATATTTATATGTTTGTTTTTGTACATATTTATATATGTATTTAGCCTGTATATGACAAACATATGCAGGCTACACTGTCTTACATAACAAGGATAATACATTAAAGAATATCTTAAGAATCTCTATTAATAGGTATGTACAGTAGTGACAAATACTTATATGTACAATATGTACCTACATTTGAAAAAATAAATTCGCGTAAATGACTAAAACTAAGATTTAAATTTTGCAAAATAAGGGACAGAGAGTGTAAACGTTGGAATAACAGTCAATTTATGCAAAACGAACATTGCTGTGCTTTACTTTGACGTGTGTGGTTAGCTGACTAATGTGTGAGATGACCACATTAGTCAGTTGTTAGACAGACTAATAATACATTAAAAGCTCGCGCAAAGCAGCGTTGCATATACACTGCATTAGGTTATTAAATCCCAATTAAATCTGCCACTGAAAAAAGTTTAAACATTAAACCGCTTGATTATAAAACCATGATTTATTTTATAATAAAATACCCAATTAAAACTGCAATGTAATCACAAAAGATTTTTGCGCATGAATCTAAATTTCCAACACCACGAATCAGAGTTTTCTGACCTAGATATTAATTTAATTATTTTGTCCGTATCATAACGAATGTATAAGCTTTTAATTTCATTACGGCTTTAATCATAAAATAAAATGTTCATTCCACTGTTATACGGGCAAGTTAATTTTTATATCATCATAAAAACGTGTTATAATAAACGTCACGCCCAACTTGTAATCCCCGTCGACTTAGTGGTGAGTACGAGTAAGTCGACAGCGACGGATATTAATTTATTACCACGAAACTTTGTAGTTAACAGTGAAATGTCGAGGTGCCAAGCAAAATATTATCGAACTTACGTTATAATCCTGTTTTTTCCTGCCCATTATCTTTATTTTGTCACTTCATTTAGAAACCGCACAGTTTTTTCTCTGGAATGTAGGTATACTCAATAATATTGGTAGGTACTTACATATATGAAGTAGTAACCAGATAACGAGTGAGTGAACCACTTGTGTATTAAATGTCATGAATATTGATAGAATTCGACAAAGCTAGAAATACGGTTAAATAATGACAGCCGATGTTGACAGTAAATCAATGCGTTCCAGAAACATAACATTTTTTGTAAATGCAGTTGACATGTTCTGCGAATTGAACATTTTAGAATGTTCCAATTTTATACACATTGCACACATTATGCATTTAATCTTTTGGTAAGCAGTGATTGATTTTTTACCAAAATACAAATCGAACTTTTAATGAAGACTAGAAGTTTATAACATTCTAAATCCAAATAGAGTCCCTATGGTTAGAACTTGTTCATCATCATAATGAATTTATCCTACATTGTAAATAACAGAAACCACAGTTTTCAACTGACCAAGCCTACAATACAGTATGGATATATTACTCTAAGGATCTCGTCTAACTGGTAATTATTAGAATCAACATTCAGTTCGTGTTTAATGACTCTAGACGCATTATGAGCCCACAGCAGACATTCTACATCATGCTTATACACTAGCATTCATTAAAGCTTATACACCTACATTCATTAAATTTATTGTGCTCATTTTATTGTGCTCTTTGTCCTCTTTATAATCTCCTTATAAACTACATTATCAATGTCCAATATTTATTTACATTAAGACATTACATTTATTATGATTAATTCCAAATATTGAAACGAGTTTATCTAATGATTTAAAAATGTAATGTCGCTCACGACATACGGGTATGTACCTACATATTTTCGCGCGCAAACACGATAACCCAATTTCATTCTGTTGCTAATCGTGGGTTAAATTAGTCAAATCCAGGGTAGATTTAGAACATAATCGTACTTTAACTCGTTCAGTCATTATGCACTAACGCAGTGATAGAAACTAATATAACTCCAATTATTACCTGCTGATTGTGGTCATGTTGGATGGATGATAAACATATGAAAGTTGTGTTCTTTAGTTCGTGATCATTACTAACTCTAGATGGTTTTATGCATTATATGAAAATAATTTAATAAAAATACTTAGATTTTCTATTGGAAATTTCTACTAATGGCTCGGAGTCTGGATCTGTGCCCGGTGTACAGCACTGGGCATGACCTATTCCACGAAACGTAAAACGTAGCTGATGAAACGTGGGAGAGTACTACACTTCTGTGCCCACCCCTTCAGGAATTATACACGTGATGTTACGTTTACGTATAAATAATTATTTACTTCGTGTCAATTTCATTAAATGGTGCGTATAATGTTCAAAAGTAGCGAGTGTGCTGTGCGCCCGGTGGTAGTGGTTTACGAGTCGGCACTGAACAGTGAGGTAAAGACTTGTGCTATTACCGACTCGTCCGAGAGCTATTATTTATGGCACCATTTAACTAAAGCTAATGTTTAGTACACTATAAAGTTTGCTAGACATGCGAAATCTGTATTGATGTTTGTCCTTAACGGCTGAGATGTTCAGGATTAATTGGCTTATAAAATTTATTACTCAAATGTCCGAAATATTGCTTATTATTATTTTTATGACGACAGTTTTGTCAAGATATGTTTCTGGTCGGGACATTATTATCGTTTCTTTTGTGGTTATTCAAACACATTATGTAACAGATGTATATTAGAGGTAATTTTCGCCTGTATACAATAGAAGTTTTGTCTTTGATTTCTCAACAGATCGGAGAGAAATTAGGTCGTGGCTTTGTAAGGCGCATGAATTCCGTAATAGGGATGAGTTAAAAAATAAATAAATAAAACAAATACGATCTTAGAAATCGCTATATTTCTTTTTATACAACACAACTGGCTCTGAAAATATTTCGACGGCAAAAAAATCCTTTCCTCCTTTCCTTTAAACGGATTAAATACGAGTTAAAATTTTGAAATGGTGGCATAAGTTACACTAATGTACAATTACATCTAATACATAAATTTAATACAAGTATCACAGTCGAAGATTACAAAACTAAGGGAGTTATCTCACCGCCAACGAGACGCGTGTAGCGAATTAGTAACACTTAATACATAGATGTGGATATCTCTCAAGTAGGTACGAAAATGTATCTGTGATAATATATGCATCCCTTTCGTTTGCTCGAGCATTCTCGGTCATTGTTCGCTTGATAGCTTATCGCTTACTCGCTGGCGTTAGGACAAGTCATTAAATCATATTTCTAGGTGTAAATGGCAGTGTAATGCGGGCTATATAATTCACCATTTATATTGAGAAGTTTATGCGAAGAATATTTTATAAAAGTTGAATCGTAAGTATTCTAGTTAACTTATAGGAATATGTTCTATAAAATGTCTATCAAAAATGTGAAGCTAGTCTATACACTGTGACTAGAATTAGGAATAAATAGTCTGTGTCGCCGGTGAAAAGGGGCAAATAGGTTTTTAATATTAATGTTGAAGGGATTTTTGATTATTGATTTATGATAGCTGTAGTTTCATCTTTGTAAAAAAAAACTTTGGTGTTAAAAGCGGCTGGTTTAAAAAGCATGGTGAAAATGGCAGGGACTTCCGTTCCCAAATTCAAAGAATACTATTGAAACGTGTGAAAATGTGTGCCGCAAGTCAATGAGACATGTACAATTTTTTGTAATGGAGGGTATTAGGAAAGTGCCTCTCATGTGAACACCTATTCACCGACGACACAGTCATTACATTAATTACAAAAGTCGGTTACCTACATATTACAAGCACAACTACATTCACTGTTTTGACTATAAGTATGGCTAATATTTTAGGTAAACACATTATCGTAACATCTAGGATTGTTTTATTCAACTACAGTAACGCTAGTAAGAATTGTACCTTATAATCATAACGACATATCGGTATAAGTTATATCAGAACACTAAGACCATTCGTGAAATATCGTTGTTTGTGTAACAAAACAAATTTCTCTTAATATATTCCGAACGCGTTTTAAACGTGTCAATTCCATAACGCCCATTGAACATTACGCAAATTAATTACTTGATTTTTTAAATAAACTTATACGATAAGAATTTTTAAATAAAGAATGTCGCAAATGATATTTTATGTACTGACATGCGCTGGCTGTCGGCGGTCTGACATGAACTGACAAATAGCCGAGTGCTGCCAGTTCACCAGCGTCATTGACGTCATTGTGACAGCGGTTGTCAATAATGTCAACAGTGGGCTTCATTCCATCAATGTTCTACTGTTAGACATAATTATCTCAATCGACTGTAACAGGGTGACATAGTTCATGTCCAAAAAACTACGCCTTATGATCATAGCACGTGTTTAACTTCAGATAGACACATAAATTAATATTCGCCAGTAAAACAAGTCGTTTTTACCGGTAATATCAAATCCTGGTTAATAGGATGTCTCTATTGTTTAAATATTAACAAACGGATATAGAATTCCCCATAGCTGTGGTTTAAGTTACTGCCTATAACTAATAACATCATCCATCATGATCACTATCATTATACCAAAGTTGATATCGGTTATTGCTATACGTTTTTTTCCCTAAAAAGTTAGCGTCTTTGGCACTAACGTTTATTTCTTGTTTTCGGGACTCTGCAAAAAATTAACATTATTAGACATTTTTCAGTATTTATACTTATATACAAAATGACAAATGCCAAAAAATATAGCATAGTAATTTCTAACCAATTTAATTCGACTCCATCATGACGTCGGATTTTGCCAGTGAACAGCAGTGTGAGACGCAAATATTGCGTTACAACGTTAATGAAATGTCTATGCCGATACTTGATAAGTTGCCTATGTGTGTACATCTATTACCTTTTGCAATGTAATATAAAATCGAAAAAAAATCTCAATTTACCTCATACGGCGGTGGCGGCAATATATCACACAGATTTATTTGACAGCCCTGCTCGGATCTCGCTACATTCGAATGTCTGCCGGTCGGAATTGGAATTTTGAAACTATTCTCCCTACCGAGCCAGTGCCACTGTGGATAATCGTACTCTAAATCACTTGTTGGACACACTTTGCTTTTGTCCTGTCTGCTCCGCGAGCCAGACCTATTCGTGTGACATGACGCGCAATCATCTTCAATTGCGTTCATATCATTATGTACGTTCTCGGGTCTCAGCTCCCTATAGTCCTTCGTCGATCGACTGGAAGTGCTGTGGCAACATGTCGAACATTCCCCGTTCGAGTACTGAATGCTACCGTTGCACGATCTAACAATGCTATTGTTGTGAGATCGTCTTTCCGAGCAATTTCTCAGGTCGCCGACGTCGTTGCTGTCCTGTTGGGAATTCAGGTTTACGGTTACACGAATCACACACTCGACGCTGCCAAGTATTTATAATGCGATAGCGATGAGTTACGCAAATCAAACTGAGTGGCTTATCTAGAGTCAACAAAGAAATTCTCATATTGCTTATCTGGGAGTACCTTGAAATTGAGTTCAGTGTAAATAGCACTGGAGGCGTACGGTTCCGGCGGGCCCCGCTTCATTCTGTCTACACTCGACGCGTCTAAACCTTGAATTGAATTCTGCGGCAGACAGTACTCTGGCTCTACGTTTAAAATGTTTGTGGATTGTCCGCCTAAAAAGAAACGTTTCTTCAAAAGCATTCTAACACATTTACAACCGATACGAAGCAACTCTTAAAATACTATTTAAATATACTTAACTTTACTTTCATTTACTTTAATGTTTACAATATACGTAACAGAAATATCATAATAATATTAAGTAAGAAAAATACATTGAAATACTACATATAATAATGATAATATTTAATATAACTTCAATCACTCTTCGCAACATATCGACCGATATTGAATACTCTTATTGACTCACCTTGTAAGAGGCTTTGATGGCAACTGCTTATTCCTACAGAGGGGTCAGTCGGTGGGGCGAATACGGGTCGGTCACGTAGCCAAATAGTATCTTTGTTCAATAGACATTGCTGGGCCGTGACAGTTGACTGACCTGAATTGATATTAACGTTTCAATTAAGAGTTCTCCATAAACTACGCCATATCAACATTAGAATGCTGTGTGCTGATACTCAAAACAAAATGAAACAAAGAAATGTTCACGGTAATATCTTCATGTGACCGCTCTGAATTATACAACACATTTATAAACTTATCCTTAAAATCAAATAATTAAATACGTATTTTAAAAGAGAAAATAGTTTTTGTATGTATTACTAAGATTTATTTAATTTCTATTTTTCTTAACAAAGGTCGGACTTTATTACATTACATCAGTTATTTACATTACTTTAAAGATCAAATAAAGAACGAATAATTTATGTTGATAAATTTAAAAAAAATATTGGCATGCTTTACTTAGTTTATGTTTCTACTCGTTTCAGAACGTTGTGGTATAATTTAATTCCAAAGTAAGTTATTCATAAGAACATGACTGTCAAGACACAAATTTTCTGACATACCTGTAGATTTCTTTCTCTGAATACCATTTCGTCGTTTGATGTAATAGATACTGAATACGCCGATCAAAATAACAGAGAACAAAGTCAGACCGAGTGCCAAAAGCCATGTCTCTTGCAGTATATGAGGAATACTGGTATCTTTTGGGGGTTCAGTCCTAAAGGAATAAAATAGAAACTTTAACTATAATTTTTTTCAAAGAACGATTTCATTCATTTTTGTATAGAATTATAAAGAATAACATTATTTTATTGTATTTGATGCTTTCTTAACTTTTTTCTGGTTTTTTTTTTTTCAGTAAGGCCTTAGCCTATATCTATTTGGACATAGCAAAATCTCGTGATTCGATTCAAACGGTCAAAATCAGAAACACATTTATTAGTGTTCGAATCGAACTTTCAGAAACAACAACTATACTGCAATTGACCAAATTAGTAACGTTAGCATTCTTTACTCTATAGTATTTGAGTCATATCATTTATTCCTTAGTTCATATTATTCCAAATTACCTATATAAGTAAAAAATACTCACTGGACGTAGTGACGTTGTGACTGCGTAGGGATCATGTGGATCTGAACGGGAGGACTGAAGGG
>DWMG01003627.1:0-11697 GCA_018244855.1 Elbella merops
ATGGGTTTCCTCTCATATTGAGAAGAAAGGACATAGTCTGCCACGTTGGTCAAGTGTGGGTTGGCAGACTTCATACACCTTAGAAAAAACATATTTTTTTTTATAAATTCTAAAGTGTGTAGGTTCCCTCATGATGTTTTCCTTCACCATTAGCAAGTGATATTTTAATAACGCACGTCAACATGGCACACCGCACACGGGAGACAACATACTAGAGACGGAGTACAATGATCTGATCAACAATTCACTACACAGCAGGAAAAATAATAATGGTAACCATTGCGCATGAAACTATAAATTTGAGAGACTTTATTACGAGATTATAAAACAATGGCGTTGGAAACATGAAAATTTCGGGTCACGTCGGAATTAGAAAAGACCTTTCTAAAAAGATTTACACGTAATGAAAACCGAAAAATTAATTAAATTATCTTTTTAAACGAGAAGATATCGATTAATTTATTTGCAGTCATTTTAATAGAAATAATCGTGTAAAAACTGCGCGGTATGGAATAGGAATTGGATACGAATCCACTTGGAGAAAAGTTTGGATTATGTCGCTTTGATATTATCCAATAGGAGTCACAAACAGTTATGACAAAAATCGTTAATTCACAGGGCCAGTGTTATGAAATGGTAAGCGGTATCAAAAGAGCCGTAAATAAGTTCTAATTAGCATTTAAATGTCTATTTAATAATTTTGCGATGCATCCTTCACTCGAGGAGGCAGCTGGGTGGTGCGACGAATTGACCGACTCAGACTGACGGGATCCATCTGTCATGTTTATGTTTTCCTACAGCATATACATATACCGTCCTCATGGCCGCTATAATTATGAACGCTATTATTATAGTCGCTATTATTGTGGTCGCTATTATTATGGTGAGGCTCCATACACCGCTGAATAGTTTCAAAAGATTTTTATTGAACATAAAAATATTAATGCACAAATACAAATTGTTTGTAAACGACTGCTACAATTAAAAACTGTGACGCAGACATTTACGCCCACCTCTGGACAATGAGGAAGTATGTTCAGCTGACTGAACTACATTTATGTTACAAAATTACAATGACAGTTTTTAGAAGTTAATAGCCTATTTTTATAATATATGTATGTGTATGTGTGCGTGGAAGCATATGTGTGTATGTATGTGCGTGGGAGTGTATGTGTGTGTGTTTGCGTATGGGTGTATGTGTACTGTCATGTTCAGCTACAAGTGTTTCATACTCATTATATGTGAGAGTGAAGATATTTTGTAATTTTGGTTTTTACTTCCCAGAACGTGAGCGGATGAATATTAATTATTTTGTTAACTGTATTATAAATTCTAGATGTAAAACAGTTATAGTGCCGTCTTGAGAGAGCTGTGCATCCGTTATTCAATTTACAGATTCGACCAGTCCGCGAAGGATAATTTTAATAAAGGAACCGCTGTCCTACAGTTAAAAGGTTGACAAATTTATAAAGTTCTGTAGTAGAAAATAAGACAGGTTTCAACAGAATCACTTTTAGCACTGCTTTTTGAGCTCTTTCCAAAACGAAAGAAGCTAGTTTTAACGGAGCCACCCCACGCTGCTATGCAGTAAGTGAGAATAGACCGAGTGAAAGAGAAGTACACAGTCTTTAGAGTCTTCTGGTCCACAAATGCTCTTAGGTTTTTAAAGATGTATATTAATTTTCTGACTGTAGAAGTTGTTGTTTCGATCTGTTGTTTCTTCCATGTCATCAGGCTGTCAACATATACTCCAAAATTTTTAACACAAGATGTGTAGGTTATTTCGATGCATGAACAAGGAGTATATCCACTCGTGCACCTGTTGGCCCCTACAAGAAATAGTTGTCTCGGAAAATTTGAAGAATTAATAGCAAAGGTAGTGAATACAGTTTTTGTTAAATGAATAGTTAGCAAGTTATTATCTATCTAACCATGAAATTACTGCCCCCATTGCAGCTTCGGCATAGAAGCGAGGAGGAGGAGGAGGAGGTCAGGAGGCATCCTGAACGAGTAGAGCAGTATCATCTGTATAGGCGAATATTTTAGTGTGGTTTAAGGTCAAGTTACACAAGTCATTGACGTATATAAGAAATAATAACATGTCCAAGGACACTATCTTGAGGAACGCCACAGGTCAAAGGTAACGCGCCACGTGTGTAAGGACGAATTAATACTCTTTCTTTTCTCTCGCACAGATAGTTTTTGAAAATGTCGAGGACTACTCCCCGTACTCCGATGGGCTCCAGTTTATTTATAAGAATAGGTATAGAGACCGTATCGTATTAAATCCCCCTATTGAAACTTTGGTCTCAATTCCATCGAGCCGAAAAACAAAAGGATAAAATATATAGTTCTAAGATTCGACAATACGATGACTCAGAAGGAGAGGCGAATTAAAAGTTCTAGTCTCGTACGTCTTTGTTACCGCCCGCTAAAAGTACAATAACTGTAGCAAGCCACCGCAAATAACAGTACTGAAGTCATTACAACTATATTAAAGAAATGATTGTCGATTATATGCTCCGATAAATTCGTTAGTAGATACGTACATATAATTTAATGCATAAATTTCCATACAAAAGCAACTAATAGTGGTCCTGTTGGAAATATTTTCGATGTTCTAGAGCTTTCCATAAAAAACTTGAATGAACGTATTATATATAGCACGCCGACTTATATCAACAGGTAAATCGCATTCCTGAAATGCATATTTTATGTAGGTCATGCCGCGAAATAATTTATGGGCTAATGTAGCGTATACAATTTCCCAAGAGTATCTTAAATTATATTATACGTAAGTTGGCTCGGCGCGGTCGAGAAAACAGACGACCTGAGGCTTGTTGTTGGTACACGAACGAGGGAGGCAGCCCTTTAGATCAATTTGTCGTGGGTATCACACATATAAGGTCGATGTGGCAACGAGCGCCATGTTCAGTCCGTAACTTTAAAGCGTATTTATTACTTTCAAGGCGGGGCAATTGATAATATGCCGGATGTTGGACAGCAAGATCTGTAGGTACGCCTCGAATCTCAACCATTCTGTTTTCATATTATACCCAAGCGCAAATAAGCATAAAATATTATTGTAAACATGTATTAACGCTAAGAACGGAAACCCAAGACGTGTTCGCGAAAACTTCGCGGCGCACACTGAATAATTGACTGAGCCGAGTCTTTCTCAATTATTTAGCGCCACAAAAATTTCTACTCACAATAATAACAATGAATAAACTCGCTTAAAACTAGAGACGCCTAAAAAAGACGCGCGGCTTTAACGACGGTCTACTATAAAGAAAAACACAACACTGGCGAGAAATACACATTTAAAACGAATATGTAACTAGTAACCGTATGTCAAACAGCAACTTCACAATTTTCACTCGACGACGCAAGTACTTTATAATAAATGCGAATGATAATAAGGTAATTTATAGCGCCGGCAAAATGGCTTCGCCGCCGGGCGCAGCGGCGCACACTATCTGTCGAGTGACTGTCGTGATGTGCCCCGAACGGCCACTTTCAAGGTATGATACGATGTATAATGCCCTTTCATTGTCCGTTACTTGAAGTCTGCGTTGTGCGAAAGAGAACACCGATCGATTTGTTTACCGGACCAATTACACCCGCTGCGCTAATATACGCATGTGCAATTCAACATAATAAAAAATATGATAGGCAGTCGGCGTGCCGAGGTTGCATCCCCTGTCATCGAGAGCGATTTCCCGCCGTCCATCTTTGTGTTGACTGGACGTACTACTTTTTTGTTTTTGCTTGACGGTAATGACGGTATGGAAAAATACATAACATTTTTTACCGGATTTTCAAAACAGTTGATAATGTGATAAGAATTTCGAAAACCTGAAAAATTACGAGCCTACCATTCCAGCTGTTGAACAGTGAATATTATTACAATTTCACACAATTTCACAAATCGATCCATATGGTTAGGACAGTGTTTGCAATGTAAGCGCACAAAAATGCGTTTTTACGACATCACATATAAACCTTCCTCTTGAACCACTCTATCCGTTGACGAAAACTACGTTAAAATTCGTACAGACAGCTGCAGCGACTTCATTTTATACTATGTATAGATTAAGTAGTACCGAAGTACTAAATTTATTATACATATTATTATACTAAGTACTAAATCTATTAATCTACTAATTTGGCTATTAAAAAATAGGGTTTGATTGTCAAAGAGTCAAAATTTAGGGTTGTATGTATTTTTGAATGTTGTTTCATAAAAAAATAAAAACAAAAAATTTTATCTTAAAAAAGAAAAAAAAATTAAGGGGTGGACCACCCTTACCATTTAGGGGTATGAAAAATAGATGTTGGCTGATTCTCTGACCTACTCAATATGCTCACAAAGTTTCACGAAAATCGGTCGAGCCGTTCTAGAGGAGTTCAATCACGCACACCGTGATACGAGAATTTTATATATAAGATTATATTAAGATAAGAATGCAAAATAGATAAAAAATGAGGAAAATATTAATATTGCAATAAATCGTATCAAAGCACTTATAATAAATGCAGCATCTGACCGAAAGAGATTGCAAGAAAGACTGGTTGGGGTCGGGAGATAATTATATTCTTTCTGTGCTTCGACAGGAATCCTAGCTTTTTTATCGGACTGTAGCCATACTGCAACATGGCTAACTTTATTCAATTTTGTTACTTAAAAGAGTACTGGGAGTTTTTTTCTCCGGCTTTTTTCTCCCGGTCTACTATAGCCTGAGGGGCGCACAAAACCGAAGTTTAGGTATAAGTATATATATAACTAAAACATGAACTTCATTGAGTGTATTTATATACCTTATAATTAATAAAATAATTTGAATTTGAATTAAACTACATGTTACGTCAAAAAATAATTTTGGGTACTTACTTTCACGTTTGTCGATTGAATGAATCATTGTCGTCCGTCGCCGCGGCGAAGGAACTCCTGAAGGGAGTTGTGATCCATGGTGGTCTGCTGGGGTATGAGAAAGTTTATTTTATTAATTTATTGGGATGGGAGTCAGCCTTGTCGAAGTAGCGCTCGTATTGCTTCTTCAAGAACAGTGCTATTGTGTCTAATTGAAGGTCCCTATGGAGATCCACATTGCGCATCAACCAGGGTCTCCCGGTTGTTTTGCGCATGAAGTTATTTTGTAATACTTGGAGGGATTACTGGAAAAGTTGAATAGGTGTAGACTCAGAGTGCGACTTGATCTTTCTACTTTGGGCTGCAGTCTCTTACTGAAACAGACGGCTGCATTTTTTTCCGGATTGACAGATATTTTCCAATTACTGAACCAATCGCCGAGCGCGTCGGTTGCAGACTGAAAGAGCGACTTGCGGGTCGCAACCTATATTTATATGACCGTCCACGACATCGATCCGCGGCGCCAGCGCGTTGCCCATCGCGAGCGCGAGCCGCGAAATGGACTGCGAGTCGTGAGTGAAAGAAAGGAGAACGGGACAAATACATTGTGACCTATGCACTGAGAGCGAAAAAGAAACGAGGGAGAGAGTCGTATATTTTTACAATTGATTTTTTTTACAACCGCACCTTTTTTCCAATTAAATTCTCCCCGACCGATTAGACCGCTTAGTGGCTTCGTATCTTCAGGGAAGAACCTTACGCTTTAGGCACGAAGGAATCCTTTCCTCCTCACGCCGACTAACGGCAGGTGTCCCGCAGGTGACCTCATGTCTCTAAGGTGAGCAGTACCGCCCGATTCTACATGCACCGCCTGAATAGTATGTCGGGCAGGCGTAGCAAAATGTCCCCTAGGAACAAGCGAACCCTCTTCAAGGTTTGCTTTCGATCGGTCCTAACCTATGCTGCCCCCGTTTTCGTTCACGCGTCCTCGGAAATATTGGTCAAACTCCAAGTTGTCCAAAACCTCTTCTGCCGCAAAGCATTAGACGCACACTGGTGCGTCAGAAATGCCGACCTTCACAGGGACCTGGAGCACCCCACCATCCAGCAACTCATCAAGCGGATCTCGGAGAACTTCTTTAAAGTCTCCGAGAACCACTCAAATCCCCTTATAGTGGGGACAGCGGATTACACCTTTCCCCCTCTCTCCCGTTACACAGTCCGTCGGCCGAGGAGTGTCCTCACCGACCCCCTAAACAAACTTTCGTCTGACCTGAAAAGCCTCCTGGTGGCCCAGAATCAATTAGATGAATTAGTCCCACCGGACGGTGTTCATTCCTCTGATAACCGTGACCCTGTTCAATACGTCAGTGTTAATCACCATGCGGAAGCTCCTTAGGGAGCCCCGCTAGCACCCCCTCCACCAACCCAGAGTGGGGGCATGCGATGAAGGCTTCAAGACCCTTAAGGTCAAAGCTTTAGTGGGTAAGGCACGTAGGGCTCCTTCTCGTGAATCCCACATACCCACTGCAACCGGTCGCAGTGGCATGCATGAGCATTCACCACCTCTCTCCCGCACAGAGGGTAGCCCTTTTCCAACTTGTCTGGGCGCAAAAAAAAATCAATTAAATTATTCCTATCGCAATCTTCTTATATGACTTTGGTTACTACACACATCCTGAAAAGACCTATGTAAATTCATGTAAAATTGAACCAACCATCAAATCGTTTGATAAATTACTAACTACGCCAATTTCAATCCACTAAAAAACTTTTTATCCGTTCTTTGACTGAGTACTTTCTGTAACAAAGTATTTTGGATGTCCTTTTTACTGTTTGAATGTTCCACGTTATAAGAGAAATAAGTGTCGTATTAATATAATTATCATATGAATTGCATTTAATTTATTCAGATGGATCATTTAACGAACAGACTGCAATAGTGTTAAGTAGTGATGTCGGGTTTTTACATAATCGAGTTCTTCATATTTTAAAATATTTTGTATTGGATGAATTTTAATATGTGTACACCGTGATAACCGAAGACATAGATAAACAAAAACCAATACCCTAATACGGTTGTATTTTGGACGTTCACGTTCAGAAAACATTCATTACTTAACATCAGGAACGAATTGTATTAAAGTTTACACAAAACCTTCAAAAGACTAGAAAAGCTTGTTGCTACTTCCTCCGTAAAAAGTAGATTTTCTATTCATACACTATCAACATTTACTCGCGCGTTAAACATATTTATTAGATAATATCTACTTCTAAGTAATATATATATTACTTAAAAGATAAGTAACTAATAAACAGATAAGATAATTTTATAATCATACTGACACAAATAAGTTAATTTTATGATATTCCGAATAGTACATACGTAGGTACCCCTATTTTTCATCAACCTTTGTAAAATATATAGCCATCACCTATTCATTCATTATAAACAGCTCTGTTTATAATGAATAAGGCAACAAATCTTATGATATAACATTCAATTTTAAAATAGGTACGATATACAGTATAATATACAATTCATCTCATTTCCGTACAATTGTACATAGTCGATTTCTTTTGACATTTTTCAATTAACAGTACGTCGAAGCGATTACGAATATAACGAAAACCAACGTTACATCACTACAGGCAATTGAAATGTCCTTCTCTTTCATTATTATAGCAATACGTGTTTGCCATGACTTCAAATTGTCGACGATAAGTAATATAAGCGGTTTGTTATCAGTGAACTGTGGACGCTTGTACAGTAGGCCGTATTCAATAACATATAAAGAAGCAACCAAGAAGATGGCAGAGAAAACATTGCCGCAACTTTTTAAGTTCGTCGACCAAAACGTGGCATCGTATAAAAATTTATTAAAAGAGGCTGTTGCAATTCCGTCCGTATCATGTGATGTTAAATATCGCGAAGACTGCATTCGCATGGTATACTGGATGCAAGAAAAACTTAAAGAAGTTGGTGCTAAGACTGAGATCAGAGAAGTTGGCTTTCAAACTATTGATGGCAAAGGAGTAAAATTGCCCCCCGTTTTAGTTGGTGTTCTTGGTAATGTAAGTTTTTAATAGGTGTACATGACTCCTTTTTATTTACTAAAGTTATGGTGATATAGGATAACTAAATAATAAACCATTATTTATCTTTCATGTTAAGGAACCTGAGAAAAATACTATTTGTATATATGGACATTTAGATGTCCAGCCTGCTTTGAAATCTGATGGCTGGGCCACAGAGCCATTTGAACTAGTTGAGTGTGATGGAAAACTCTTTGGTCGAGGATCTACGGATGATAAAGGGCCTGTTCTAGGCTGGCTCCATGCTATCAATGCTTATAAGGGCATTGGAGAGGAGGTAAGGATATGAAAATTATTGTTCTGTTCAGATTCTGTCCTAAAATAGTTTGACAAGATATATTTTAACTATTGATTACTTATTCTTAATTTCAATTAGTAGGATACTACTTAATTAAATCTTTATATGAATACCTGCTATACAGGTTTAAAGAGCTTTATTCTCATATACAATATCATTTCACTTCTATAAGAACACTAATTAATTACATAGATTTTATTACCATTAATTTACCTCATATATAGGTAAGTAGATAATACCAATAACTGTTGATGCATTTATTTATGCACAAGTTAAGAGTGCATGTATATATCAAACTATATATTACTATATTCAAGTTTCATTTGAAATGCTTTGTATGAGTGTACATCTTATTTCATTAATCAAATTCATCATTATCTCATCATAAAGTTGTGCTCTCTTATCAGTTATCATTTTTCTGTCATAATTTATCCTTACTTTGGGGAGAACAAGAAAACTAGCTTTGCAGTTGCTGTGTTTTCTAAATGCTTTTGCTATTGTGAAGTTTATATTTGTTTTAATACTTTTGTCAAGATATTTTGTGATAAGTATACATTTATTATAAATTTATACAACCCTTTGTATTCAGTATTTTACTTCATTATAAACATCAGAAGTATGTTTCTAAAAACCCTTGATGAAATACTACCTATTTGTATAAATTTAGTTTTATCAGTGTTAACCCATGTTTTGATAAAATACACTAAATGATGTTTAATTGTGGCATTATAATTCATATGGTTATGTTATTTTGAGCAGGATACATTAAAATTTATTGATTGAAATTTTTAAAGCATATTGAGTATATTGAAGGCTTTTTTATATCAGTGAATACCCCAAGTACCATGTTTATATTGTCTATATTATGTTTTACCTTCATCATATGACACTGCATCAATTAGTGCAGCTATTATCACTTTTTATCATTAATCAATATTGTTACTCACTAACAAAATTAATAGTATTTCAGTACCTACTCATCTCAAATCTCAATCAATATTGTCTATATTATAATGCAATATGTTTTTAGCCCAATCTATTTACTTATATTACTAATAAGTAAATGATTATCATAATCATTAGGAATGTTACATTATGATTCAACTGCTATTAAAATTAGATTGTATTATATAATCAGTATAGGAGAGTGTATTTAGTTAAATTGTTTAGAAATACATTTATTGAAATGGCTTGACTGCTGATAAACAGGAGATCTAAGTATTTTCTAAGAGTATAGATTTGATGCCCAGTGTATGGCAATAAGAACACCATTTCTATCATGAGTAAACTTATAATGCAAGTGCTGAAATGTGAGAGAGTACTTCACTCCTCAGCACTCACTAGCAGTGATAGCCTAGTTAAGAATTCAGCCTCTCTGTGCACCTCTATACAAAAGTGCATTTAAGTGTAAATATAAGTTGCTAACTGTGAAGATGTCTGCCAACCCGCACTTGGCCAGCGTGGCATTAGCACTCTCAATATAAGTGGTGTAAGGTGTTCCAACCACCAACTAAGGTTCCCAAGTCAACTTCATCTGCATGTGGTGCACCTTGCTATAACAGACGAGACTCTAGCGAACGACTGATTGCGATATACCACAACCTAAATAGTCACAGCTAAATATCCTGGCTGCCTATGGGCAGCATCGCCGGCAGTGCGAAACGCTTTGCCCTGCAATCTCTAATCAGCATGCCCAGTGTGGAGATTAGGGGCATAAACTCCCTTTTGGGGAGGTCTATGTTCAGCAGTGGACTGAGATATTCTGATGATGATGATGATGAATATGAGAGGAGACCCATATTCCAACAGTGTAATGATAAATGGGTCTATTATTTTTTATTACTACACTCCTCTGCTTACCTCTATGGGGATTACAGATATGATGCAATATTTTAAAAAATTTCATTCAATCATTTACAATGTTGTTTTACTGGATTTGTTTTCAGTTTTTAAAATAAACTTGTATCTACGTACAAGCATATAATAATATTAGATACCATATTTTTGTAGCTCCCAGTGAACCTGAAATTCATATTTGAGTGTATGGAAGAGTCTGGATCAGAGGGTCTTGATGCTCTGCTTCTAGAAAAATTGAAGCCTGAGGGTTTCTTTGATACTGTAGACTATGTGTGTATATCAGACAACTATTGGCTGGGTACCACTAAACCCTGCATCACATATGGTCTCCGAGGCATCAGCTACTACTTCTTAGAGGTTGAATGTGCCAAAATGGATCTGCACAGTGGTGTCTATGGTGGCACAGTACATGAAGGTAATGTAATTTTATCCATAATTGTCACTATGTATTAAAGCTTGTCAAAACCTTAATACTATGGTATAATAGAGATTTTTACATGAAAAAAAAAAGCCACTGAAATATATTATTATCCAGGGCAATCTGAGATCAGTGTCAATCACAAAATGTTTCACAAGAAATGGCTATGATGTGTGCTTTGAACTATATAACTACTTTGCAAACTTTTCCTTTTAATGTATTATTAGCTAATTGCTTTTATACTACAAATGAATTCATAAAATTTGGCCATGATGGACATTTAAATTACGAATCTTCTAAATTGTAGGTGGATTATCTGTCCACAATTTTTTTTTAGGCCAAACTGACAGAATATAATTATTTCAAACAAATTTATTGTTGACAATGTTGACTATTTAATTGGACATTATCATATATTATGAATTTAATATTCAGTTTTTGAAAGTATTGTTTTTGACATGATTACAATTTTATTTATACCTGTTATTGTAAAGCATAATGGCTAGCTTCCAATTGGCAAATTTACCAATTTGCAAAGGTATGCCACACTTATGACATTTAACAATTCCATATATACTGTGTTTTATGCAAATAAAGATTATAATTATTATTCATTGTATTGCTCAATTTAATTTTACATAAAAGCACAATTATTTTAATTAAGAGTCTTAATGCATATTTAGGAAACAGTGCCCAATTTTTTGTTGACAAATAATAAAAATTACCACTTGCAGTAATAATATACACATATCCTACAAAAAGTCACCAAAACAATTTTATAATCCATACCTTTTAATTTTTTGTGAACACAATATTGTACAAATATTGTCAGATGTGGCGAACTTCGTAATATGGATTTAATGAACCAAAAGGCTAATAATAAAATCATTTTAAAACATTACATCTAAACAGTGGATTATAAGTAAATAAGTTTAAATCTTTTACAGCAATGACTGATTTAATATACCTAATGAACCAATTGGTGGACAAGAATGGCAAAATCCTCATTACGGATATATACAAATCTGTTGCTCCATTGACAGAGAGTGAGAAGCAGCTATATAGTAATATAGATTTTGACCCTGAGGCATACAGGTAATGTATTTAATGCACTCATATAACATATAATCATTGGGCAGGGGAGTAATATCTGTA
>DWMG01003628.1:0-11697 GCA_018244855.1 Elbella merops
AACATCACGCCTGTAATCCCGAAGGGGCAGGCAGAGTAGTGTTATACACTCTCTGCATCTCTGCATCTCTCTCTATACACCGGACACGGATCCAGACTTCAAATCACTACTAGAAGTTCTAAATTAGAAAAATCCAATAGCACTCGACCCGGGCATTGAACATAACAGATCAATATTACATCGGTGAAGGGAAACAACGTGAAGATATCTAATCAATGAAAATTATCAAGGTTGGCTCAGGTGTGGGAAGTTTATTAATCTGCAGTTGGCCAAAGAAGCAAACTACAAGCATTACTCTATCCATTCTGAGTGGAGACTCATGTCCAATAATGGAACGCCAAAGAGATTCATCGTAATCACGACCGTGCCTACTTAAGAAACAGTAAATTGGTTATAATGCTAGCTAAATAAGTTATTCATAATTCCAATGTACGGTATATAAACGGCCCAATACATAAAACTCGTGCTTACGTCAGCCAGAGGAGCACGTATTTATATAGAGTCGCGTCTCTTATATACTCGTACTTAGGGTTGTCACTTTTCAACAGTAGAAAATGGATTATAATAATATAATTTATTATTCGTTTATTTAATACATTTGTACAAGAGAGAATATCACGAACAACAATCATAATTAGTTACATACAATTACTCTATTTGTCCCTATGGATTGTAAATATTAAGAAAAGTTAAAATTTATTTTACCATTAACTGTTTGGTGAGTATTTATACAGATTATTATATATGTATCGGCTTAACTCATGTAGGTATTTTTAACAGCATGGTCCACTTAGTTAGCATTTCCGGGTCGGATGCTCGTATTGGGTTTTTCTGACTTGAAATTCCTAATAATGACTCAGCAGTTGGATCTAGGGCCGGTGTATTGTAATACGCTTATACCCTATTTCATTGTGAGACGTAAACCTAACTGGTGAAACTTGTAACCATACTATACTTATCTGCCTACCTCTTCGGGGATTACAGCCGTTACGTAACGGTTTTTTTAAGTTATCATAATCAGAAGGCAGTTGTGCCAAAATAAAACTAGAATAAACTTTATAAATAAACTGTGCAATAATACTTGTTAAGTCTTAATCCACCTCCCTGTAGTAATAATTTTATTATTTGTGTTACATAGGATGGCGCCGAGAGGCATGCGGATTTAAATGACCAACATAGCCTACCAGCGTCTGCACACTAACACAACGCGATTCTTATTCGTTAGATAGGATTAAACCTCTTTAGATGCTTATTACTTAAGAATATGTTTTGAATACTAATTAACTTCTAGCATCAGATGTAAATTCCGTTGGTATGGCGATTTTTATTTGATATTTGGTAGAGTATGCGCAGGAATTCTACAATATATTTCCTTATGAACCGTTTCGCCATCGGACGTTCATAGGCTTCACTCCAGGCTCCACACTATACCTGGTAGTCAGCCATTCTTCAAAGAAAGACCAGCATTATTCCAACTCATTTCCTCTGCGGACTATGAAACGGTGGAAATCTGTGGTGGCGTGTATTTTTCTCGATAGGTACACATTGTGATGTAATTATACAAGACAGGAAGGAACAGGCACTTTTTTGGCCAGCGTTCTAATGTATATATAAGGTTGCAGCAGCACTTTACTTACCATCTAATAAGCTCGTAATCAAACGCAATCTGTCATATATTCAACCAAACAAACCATTCACGAACAAATTTTTCATTTCCACATGAAATATAAATGCACTTATTTTTTTTCAAAGAATATTTTAAAATCTGGCATAAAGTTAGGTATTCTAAATTGATAAGCTGGAGATATTAAACAATAATAGAAATTCAAAATGGATTACAGTGCATGGCGTTTTATCCTTGTTAAAATCGTGTGTGCTTCGAAGTATTTTAGCATACCAATAATAAACGTAACATCACGTCTGTACTCCCCGAAGAGGTAGGCAGAGGAATGCAGAACACTCCCACGTTTCACCAGTTACGTTTACGTCCCACTATGGATATATCCATTGTGCATCCATATATGGATATATCCATAGTGGATCCATATATGGATATATCCATAGTGGATATATCCAATAATACTGTGGAATACGTCAAAGGTAAAGCGAGCGTAAGTTGTCTCTATTAATGTTATAACCTCGAATGTCACCATTTCGCGTTTCGCTTTCACGACTTAGCCGACTTTCGTACGTTGCTGTAGATAGTGTGCGGAGAAGATAAACTGTACATTTAACCTTGGATTGTTATACTTACGATCTTTGGGAACAGCTCAATATTTCTCCAGTTCCGCAAGCAGTTACAGATGTGTAGGCCACATTAGCAACGCGCGAAACGAAAAACGTTAGTAAATACAGTATATATCGATTTAAAAACGACATAGTAATTAGAGCTTTGAAAACTTGCTTTGGTTACAACTGAACGGTAACTTAAATTGCATTAAAAAAGGTTTGCAAATTATAATAAGCACATTATAGTTTCCAGGTATAGCCATTCATTTGTTAATAGTTCAGATAAACCCAGTGTTGTATAACATGAGAACAAGCAGCAAACAATACAGAAATTAATATATTGATTAAATGAACGTAATAGGAAATTCGAACGCTGACAGCCCTATGTACGCACGGCTTATGTACGTAAAACATCTGCAGCCCGCGTCACGGACATGCGCAGTGGGGAAGATCGATTCTGTGAAACGCTTCCGATTCCGACGTTCATTACAGTTCTGTAATGTTACATTTAACCTTTGGAACGTTTCGAAACGTGCCTTTTCGTATGACGTCACACTTTCTTATATTTTTTTCTGTTCTCTTATTCATATATTTTCATTATTATAAGGCCAGATTCGTTTTCGTTTGGATACAGTTGATAAATTACTGTACAAATATGTTTAGAAAAACATAAGACGTAGTCGACTGTAACAAACATCTTTTGTCTGTGCGACATATATTGAATACTTTTTTAACATGTACTGGATAAAGTATGAACATACTTGGAATTTCGTATCGATTTTATATTCTGAATTAGAAAGTTATAATGGTACTGATTCGCTCTAACTAGCGTGTGAAGATTTACTAATAGGTTAATAATAACTAATTGTTGGTTTCTCGCTTGAAATGCGATATAAATTTGTAAATATTGAAAGGTCAAGAGTGGAAGAAAGTTTGAAGTACAGTTCACATTGGTAGGAAATTAATATCGGCCAATCGACACAGTATAAATATGAAATGAGAACGAAGATTTATATAAGACAAACGAAAAGAGAAGTTGGTAGGAGGTATATGATTATTTGTATAACATGGGAATGTACTACACTTCCCTGTCTATCCCTTCAGGTATATATATAGGCGTGAGGTTATGTTATAAAAAGAGAATTTATAAATTTAGCGAGCACGTTTATATTTCTAATTATTAATAGTAATTCTTTTCAACCTTGAGAAGAAAACGGTGGTGAAAAACCGAAAGCGACACAATTTTTAACTTAAGTTCTCAGGTTTTAGCTAAAGATTCTGAAGTTAATGGCTCCTCCTCTTTAGGAAGAGGATATAAGCAACATAAAATTACGCCTGGATAGCCCCGGAGGGTTATGCAGAGGAGTAGTATAATTCCACGTTCCATCAATTATCTCATAAGTCTTATCATGAAATAGAGCGTGAGCCTATCGAACGAAAGGTGAATCTACTATATACGAGTATATGTCATTTGTATTAAGTTTAGTATTTTATTAAGTAGTAGTATTTTATTAATTGCAATTAATTGCATGTCATGTTATCATATGCATTATTGTTGAAACAAACTAAGATAAAACTTAAAAGCCGATAGGGAAGGCAATCGATATACATATGTACGAGTTTGTAATTACAATGTAAACGTGTATCTGCAAATAGTTTTGCTTTAGTAAAGTGTTCTAGAAGTTTCTCTGCGCTTTGCAGGCTACATAGAAAGGTCAGTGGTTATTCCTATCGATAGGCAACTCGATCGAATTCTTCTGTCGGAGATCTTTGATGCGGTTAAAATGCTTTGGATGAATGGCATGGTAAAGTATGTGGATTGATTTTCTAGAGAAATAGATAATTGGTAATGAAAAGAACGCTTATTGCTAAATAATGAATACTGTATTAGATCACGTGGGTTCGTGGAAAATAAAAGATATATTAAAAAGAATTACTTCTAAATAATAATACACTAAGTTATCAAACTATTTTATTTATAAGATTGTTATGATGAATGAATGATGTTTAGACACGCTTCAATGGTATTCCGGTTTCTTAATTACGTATTTACGAATAATTCGGTTAGCTACGGTCATATCCGAGGCCTTTTTTCATCAGCTATCGTAGATAGCAGTGAGGTCGCGGTGGAGTTACTTACAGAATGTTCAATATTAAAATCAATAAATTAGTCAAGCAGACGTAAAAGTCTTACAGCCAAATATTTTAAGTGCTTGGACGTCACTGTGACTAATGTACATATTACTTAGTTACTTTACCAATATATCGTATATGAGAAATTTAACATTAATATTTCGTTTATTTATTTATTTATAAAAAACTTAGCCTAACCTTACAAAGGCAACCTAATTCGCTAGGCAAGTTCCTACTTAATAATATGAAAAATTTTTAAACTGTAATATACATAGCATACTATTTCTTTCCTTACATGTTGTTATACATTTTAGTGGTACTTTAAAGAGAGAATTACAAACATTATGTTTTCGCGCGACCCCATTATCATTTGGAAGTAGA
Organism: Elbella merops; assembly: GCA_018244855.1. Classification (NCBI taxonomy): domain Eukaryota; kingdom Metazoa; phylum Arthropoda; class Insecta; order Lepidoptera; family Hesperiidae; genus Elbella; species Elbella merops. Next base: position 4,744 of record DWMG01003628.1, read on the forward strand.
CCTTTAACTGTGTACTTAATGATAACTGAAAATAGAATAGTATACGTGTGTTCAATACCATATTATAATAGATTTGCCACTACGGAGATTAAAAAATAAAGTGTAGTTAAAGTTACACTATAAATAAACTAACATACTTGCCGTGCCCGTGACTTCGTTCGCGTGAATATTACATTCTATGGGATTTAGTTATTTTGTAGGGAACCCTAAAACTTTTTTTACACTAATAATAGCCTAAGTTACACCTCATAACATCAGCTATCTGCCAGTGAAAGTCACATCAAAATCGGTTCAGCCGTTCCAAAGATTAGCCGGAACAAACAGACACACAGACAAAAGATCCATGGGCCATCCCAAAAAACGTACGTGAGTTAAGCCGGTACATTTATAAACATGTGTATAAACACTCACGAAACATTTAACAGTAAGACAGACAAAAATTGTAATAAATGTTATTTTGGTATATGTACCGTGTATACATTTAGTAAAAAGCGGTTAGTTTAATACTAAAAACAGACACTCCAATTTTATTCATTTGTATAGATGTATAATGGGTTGATAATGATGACGACATATGAAATTGCTCTTCTAATATTTGTAATTTAAGAATAAATATGTGTTATATCTGTAGAAAAATATCGTGAGTAACTTATATAACTTAGAGTTACTCATAATATTCTCTATGGCGATTAAAGTCTGCCAACCCGCATCTAACCAGCTTGGCAGACAATGGCCTTATACTTTCTCATTACGATACGAGACCCCTGTCGAATAGGGGAGCGATAAACGGGTAATATTTTCTAAGGTGTGGGAAGTCTGCCAACCCGCACTTGGCCAGCGTGGCAGACTATGGCCTTAACCCTCTCAACATGAGAGGAGACCCATATTCCAACAGTGGAATTGTAGTGGGTTGAAAAAAAAAAAAGGTTGATGACGATAATGATGACAAACGAAATGATGTTTTATACTTTTAATTATCCACAAATAAGAATAAACTCATTCAATACTTCGAACATTTACTATCTATTACTATTACAATGGACACATGTTACAGAAATGATATAAAGATACATTTTAATGTATCTCTATGTAATTTTAATGAATCTAAGATAGATTAGTGACAAAATCTGGCGACATTTCAAAATATCAATCTTTTAATCAAATTTATACGTCAAAACGTGACAAGGACGTGAAGCTATTTTAATATTTTAACAAGTAAATTAAAAGTAAAATTTTAATATTTTAACAAGTAAAGTAAAAGCTATTTTAACAAGTAAATTTATTATTACTGTGCGGTAAAATGTAGTAATATAATTAATTAGTGGACCTCTCTCTGTATCAAAATGTTATATACGATTTATTATGACTGACGTAACAGGCAAAATCAAGCCTGCAATCCCCGAAGAGGTAAACAGAGGACTGTAGAATACTACGATTGATATTAATTCAAAAGTTAATACACAGACGACCTCTGTATATACACAAACAATATAGAGTACACAATATAGAGTTACACTTCTCTGTCTACGTCTACGGGGATATACAGACGTGATGTTTTATTACGTTGCCTACGAAGCCATTTTGCGTTCTCATACCTATCGATCTGTGTCGACATACACTCCAAAGAAACCTTTATTCAAGGTTCCTTTATTCACGCTTCTCAACTCTTTTATTCTACTCTCCATTCCTACAAACACCACACTTTCAAACCAAGTAGAGTTCTTCAACTTCCCTAACCAAAGGGAGATGAGTGGAGGTGTAAGGAGATGGTTTAATACCGATGGAAAAGTGAACAAATCGTCAAATAAGTTATAAGTTTTAACACAGCGATTATATTTTAGTGTAACCTTTTAGTTAGATGGGTAATAGATTCTCAAGTTCCGCTTTCTGAGTTTTCGAGTGGAAAATTTGTATTTTGGTGCAAAAGATTTCAACGACCTTAGCATGGAGCCTCTTCCCTTGTGGCGTCCTAAAAACGGTTCATACATTGTATGTACATATATGTATATTTTAGAAGAATAAATTTAAGTATTCGGTGTCGTATAAAGTAAATGCTGCGGAATGCGTTTCAGTAGAAATTATAGAACTGTTGCAACTTCAGGCTGAATGCGATCTTTAAATCTTCTTTGAAGATCTTTGAAGTTAAGCCACTCAAAGGGGAGTCGTCTTTTGATTGCTCCTATGATTAAAAGCTTACGTGCTCCTTACGGAACGTTGACCTATTTGTAGCAGTAGCACACGAATATTATTATTATTATGACATCACGCCAGGTATCTTACGGGGCAGGCAGAGAGCACTGAGTGTCAAATATATCAAACCTTACACATCTGACGTGACCCATACTCATCACGCTATATACCGACGCCCGACGACGACCGATTTTGAAGACTTCTGACCACTATATTAGTTCGCATACAAGACCCTGTAAACCTGGCGAGAGGTTTTCAGTGCGGTTCAGAATACTTCCAAATTCGAACAACGATGATGGATGTAATAAGGCAAGTGTTGCACTCAATGCAAAGAGAACAAAGAGGAAAGAGACAAAGACAAATGGAGAGAGGTTGTAATTGTTTAACGGTTGCTTACGGTTTTCAGACAGAAAAACACGCCGCTAGAACTTTTGTTGTAATGTATTATACAGATTACCGTAATTGTAGCATATAAATTATCATAAAAAAAATTAATCGAATTCTGCATCACAAATTCTAACAATTATTATTATTTAAAACATTATTTAAAACATGGAAGGGAAATGTGATTGCGCAAATGATAGGTTTCATAATTGAATGTCTTTAAACCTTATGGTATTCGTACAAAATTCTAGTTTTACTTCGGTAGCCAATTTCCTTTTATATACCTGTATGTTAAACTCTTCATATAATATAGACATTGACTTAACATCTGTTCCTAAGAATCCATTATTACTTGTATCTTACGTGAAATCAAAATATTTTATTTTATATTTGTAAGTCTCTAAGAAAAGAAATCTAAATAAACGTCTAAAGCCGCAAATTAAGTGTAATATAATTATAAAAATAAATTTATTGCTAAGTAGAATATTATAAAACTTTAAATTGCACACAGCGTCTCAGGCGGATCACTTCAAGTTGTTCTATATTATTAAAATTGCTCAACGCTTGTTCCTGTTTTGGACACGGGACCCCTCTTAAGATGAGAATGAGTAATAATCGATGGGGTGTAAGGGGTTCCAACCACCATCTCAGAAACACAAGCCAACCTCACCTACACGTGGTGCACCCTGCTATAACAGACGAGGCTCTGGCAACCGGCTGATTGCGGTATAGGGCAGCCTAAATAGGCACGGCTAAATGCCCTGGCCGCCGACGGGGAGCAGCGTCGGCAGTGCGAAAAGCTGTGCCCTGCGATCTCCAAGCCGCATGCCCAGCATGGAGATTACGGGCATAAACCCCCTTTTGGGGGAGGCTGTGACTAAGATAGGTTGATGATGAATAATCGATACTCAAAATATATACGGGCACCTAGAAAAGGATTCGCCTTTACTGCGACATATCAACAACAACGACCTAACGAATTTTCTTATCTTTACACCTCGTTGACATACTAGCAGTGCATCAGTATCATATACCTACCCTCTATAACTACTTAAACTAATAACTAACTGCATAAAAAAAAGTCATAAAAAGACGTATTTATAGGGCTATTCTTCTTCAGGTGAAAATCCTTATGATAAACGGGTAAATAATCATTTTATCGAATAGACCTAAATAATTTAATTAGTTCTATATCTACAAATATACAATTTGACCTAAAGTAATGAGCACGTTATTACAATAAACTAACATAGCGCACAGGAAGCGATCGACAGGAGTGGTTCAGTAAATCCTTTAGCCAGTTAGTTAGCTCGATATCTTGTTAGTCGTGCTCGGAGCGGACGTTGACGTTAATGTATACATTTCATTATATTTCATATTCATATTCGCTATTTGAAACTTTAAGAAGCTTTTTCCAACAATACCTACATCTGTTTGAGACAGAGACTTTGACGAGAGTTTGACTGCCTCGTTGGTCACGTTGGTTGCAAGTACGACTGCTGAGGTCCCGGGTCGAACACTACAAAATTTCCTAATTTAGATTTTCTAGTAGTGGTTCGGAGTCTGGATATGTGACCGATGCATAGCAATAGGCTCACCACCTATTCCAAAGTGGGACGTAAACGTAACCGGTGAAGCGTGGGAGTGTTCTGCATACCTCTGCCTACCTCTTCGGGGATTACAGGCGCGAAGTTACGTTTTTTTTACGGTGTTTTTTTACGGAGTTGCTGTCAAATACTATTAATTAAATCCTGTCCCAATGAATTCATAATGTTAAAATTAGCTATTATACATATAGTACCTACTCCTAGAAAATGTATCGCGTAGGAAGAGTTCAAAGAAATTGATTTTAATTAGTTCAAAATACCAATAATTAATAATACATGCTTCACATACACTTAAGCTATATAGTATATATCTCTTTATATGTATGTTGCAGCAATTACTCTGGAGAGTTATATATTATATAAGCTAGATGATTATAGTACATAAAAACCATAATATACAGAATTGCTGCCCATAAAATGTTTAACTTATTTGGTAGGCTAGCGTCCTAGAATATACAGTTTCTTTGCCACGCTTTTAGACTAGCCCTTATAATATAAGGTCGCACTGCCACTAAATTGATTCTATATATTTCTTTAGTGTAATATAACAGTCCATCTAAAAGTGGAGGAAAATACTTCTTTCTAGGCAGTACATGCCTTCGTGAGGGAGGCAGAAAGCCCATAGAAAATTGAAAAGGCCTCGAGGTGATCTAGCGAGATGATGGACGATGTAAAGACCAGAAGAAAAAAATACGTTTTCCGTTAATTACAAACTTAAATATACAACATAGTATAACATAACGCCTGTATTTCCCCGAAGGTGTAGTCGGAGGAGTGTAATTTGCTCCTACGGATCATTAGTTATGTTATAGGTAACACCACGGATTAGGGGTTGAGAATATTGTCACACACGGGGCAAACTTAATAAATAAATTTTAAGATTTTTTAAATTATTTTGTTCTCTAGGTGTATCGCACTTATAGGATGCATGGAGAATACAGGTACAGTGGACACTCGGTATTTTTTAGTTCAGTGAGTATTAAACATTAGTTTCAATTGTACAAACACATATGTAGGTATGTTAATTTCTTAAGTGTTCTAAAAATGCAATATGTTATGCAAAAATTTCATACATATTAAAGTTAACTATTTTACCACGAATCTATATAATTTAGTCGAAGGAAAATTTAAGTTACTTATAAATGAATAGCACACGTATCAATGTTGTAACACATTGCGGACAACAGAAAAAAAAAATTAAACCTAAAGGGCACTAAGTGACAACTTACAGAATTAAATACGGTTATTGTAATTACTAAATAATATCGTGCTTAATAATTCACAAGATAATCTTTTAATTTGGACTATTTGTTTTTTAAGCAATTGATTTCTAACGGTTCACTATAAAACATGTAAAGTTGCGCGGATATGAAAAGCAACTAAAGGCTAAGACACGAACTGTTCTAACCAGTTTTCAGGGCTCGTAAATTGCTAATACCTCTTTACTTACTTTACTTTAGTACTACAATGCACTGGTATATCGATCATAAAACTTCAAACAATTCCAGACAAGATTGAACAAGTACTATGTATGGTAACATGCTATATCCTAGGTTTTATCTTGGTCACCATCGGATGCGATCATAGCAGAATGCAAACCTATTCAGATATACATTTACATTACAATTACTATTCAATAGTACTTCCATCATACACATCAACCCTTTAATCTTTATTTAATCAGAGACGGTTCTCCTCTCCGAATGTGAAGCATTAAGGCCACAGTCAGCCATAGTGACAGATAGAAGCTTAGGGCTTTGTTAAGCTGCGTTGTATAAATAAGATATAACGGAGTGCGCGCACAACAGTTACATCGCCGTTTTCATAGAGAGAAGGAAATCGCGCCTCTCGCGTCCGCGCTCTCTCACGCGACGTACGCGCGACGTTGGAATGTTAATTAAAGCGGGACGGTGGAATCTTCACCGCGGACACACACAAACCTACACACACACAAGCGTGTACATACACACACAACAAAACACAGGACGATGAGCGTAAACTAAACATTTTTGTTGTTACTGGGTTGTTATTCTGTATTCAACTTTACAGCGAAGTACTTACTGAAAAAATATACTAACAAATAAAAATGTGTAAATTAAATGACTGGTAGTGTCCGGTGGGCACATTTATAATAGAATAACCAAAAGGCATTAACATAGTGTTATATAACATAGCATTAACATAGTATAACTGTATATTATCGTTATCAAACTGGTTTTGTTGAGTAATTCAAGAGCCTTTGTAGTGCTGTTTGAACGACAGTAAAATCAAATGCAAATGAACACAACGTACTCGTGTATATAAAATGTGCAAATACGAACATTACATATCCATAGATAAACCATCAATTAATATAGGTCTTACATATGTATATGTAAGGCGTCCTTCGCATGGGTCGGACGTCGGAGTGTGTGGACTTATACACATATCTCTATATTTGATAGTGTTGCTTGCTGGATAAGTGAATAAGTGGCTTAATTACATATTGTTGTAAGTTTGTTAACTAACCTAGGTATCGTCGAAGAAGTCACCGACCGCTATCTCTAATAAAGTAAAATAGTATCGATTTACTTTAAAACAAACTCTGATATAGGAAAAATATAGACATATATACTGCCGATCGGGAGGTCCTGGGTTCAAATCCCGGGTCGAGTACTATTGGATTTTTCTAATTTACAACGTGACATCGTGAGAAAACCTGCACAGCTTAGAATTTATAAAAAAAAATATATTTTCTAAGGTGTGTGAAGTTTGCCAACCCGCACTTAACCAG
>DWMG01003629.1:0-11696 GCA_018244855.1 Elbella merops
GAAGAAGTAGGCAGAGGAATGCAGTACACTCCCACCTTTCACCGGCTACGTTTACGTCCCGCTATGGAATAGGTGGTGAGCCTATTGCCATGCATCGGGCACATATCCAGACTCCAAAAATTTAAATTAGAAATTTTTAGTAGTGTTTGCCCCGGGAATCGAACCCGGGACCTCCCGATCGGCAGTCGCACTTGCAACCAACATGACCAACGAGGCAGTCATCTAATATTATACTGTAAGCACATAACGAGAATCTCGATCTCATAAGCTGGAAAACCCGATCACCCGCCCTCCCTGGTCTAGATGAACATATGTTTCACCAGGTCACCGACCTGTTTGCTGAAGTAGCATACTTTCTCATAGAGAATTACCATGAAACGTAACATAATTCTTGTAACCCCCGAAAGGGTAGGCAAAGGAGTGTAGGACACTCCCACGTTTCACCAGTTACACCAAGAATTACCATATTAGTACACAAAGATAAATTTCGACAGTATTATGATAAAGTTATACTTAAATTGACATGTGCTGACGCACAGTAGCGTGCCATTGGAAAGGCCCATGTACAGTAAAGGACGATGACGGGCTGACAGTGAGTGTATAGATATATCTGAACGAAATATCAACGAGTCTTACTTACGGATTTAAAAATAACCTGGAGAAACTCTAACACAGTCAACATTCAGCCAATAATTACATATCTTATATATAGAGTTGTAAAAATTTTATAGAAAATTCAATTTGTGCCATCCGAAACGCTTCCATGAACGTAAAATTCTAATTCGCCCAGTTTCATTTCCAGAGATGATTGCGCGAAAAACGAACTTCTTCATATTCTATTTGCTGTGACTAGCACGATTTAGAATTTTAAAATAATCTTCGAATCATATCGTAGATGTAAGGATATTTCAATTAATATTAATTTAATTTTAACTTAAACATTCTATTATATTCAGATTTAAATTTAACACATCTTATTCGAATCATATGAATAAACAGTCTTATTACGAAATGAATATTATTTGTCGTTAATTTTAACATTATTAGTTATACGTCCTAATGCTACTTTTAAGAAATAATAAATTAATCATATTGCTTTTAATGATAACTTTAGTCACCACATTTAGTTAATAATGTAGCTAAATTGGCTTTTAACATGTAAAATGTAACATGTTAATAAAAAAAAAACAACATGTTAAAACTATAATTTGTACAAGACAATAAACTAAACTGTTATTTATTTTTCACATTATTTAATTTAAAACATTATTTAATTTTATTTGATCGCCTTCAAATATCATCTAGGGAGCCAGATCCTATCCTATCCTATTCAGAGCACGAGCGAATTTGAGTAATATTACCCACGTGTTTGCTGAAAACTGCATTGTCAAACATTGCATATCGACATAGAAACTGTTATTACTGAAATAATTTTTCCTACAATCCTATCACATTTAAGCAGCTATCTCCTTGTGCTGAGCTGATATTTTTATCACATTTTTGTGATTGGACATACAATACATATATATTTATATGTATATATGTATGAATGTAGGTTGTAAAGATTGTATTTGCCATTAGATGCTCTCTGTATAACCCGAAATGACCTGGAGTGACCATGTTATTATAATAATAAAAAATTTATTAGACCCGACTGTCTTAAAATGAATATTTCTGTATCCAGGTTTTAAAAAATCGAAATAACCAGATATGTTTATACCTGTATATACAATTATTATTTATACAATACAACAATACAATATATACAGTACAATAATACATTTACACCTGTATACACAATTTACCAGCCATCTGATCACCATAGAACAAGCTCTGCCTAGTTTGGGATCAGAGAGCCGCGTGTGGAGATTTTCCAAGATATTTATTACCAATATACATATTTATTATAAGAACTATTGACTATCTGTGGTCACCTGTTTTATTCGTATGCTTTTAAATGGCAACAATTTTAAAAATGTTTATATAATATTCGACCAATCGTCCATAGTTACTGTCTGACATAACGGCAATATCTATACTGAACCTCAAGTGGCACTGAGTACTTGCAAATAAAGAGGGAACAGAAAGCTGGCGCGCGTCCCAGTGTGCTTTGCAAGTAAATGGCGAACACAATCTAAAGTCACACACTGTAAATATATTATATAATGTTATTAGTGAAAATATTCTAACCATCCTGAACAAATGTACGTGGGTAAAGCCGGCATATTTAATATTTTAATAGGAATTAGTAATTATAATATGTCTGTAAGGATGGAGATTTTTGTTAGTGGTGCTTACTGCTCAACCTGTAAGAGACGTAACGTGATGAGTAAGAATAATGATGTCAATAATAATGACACTTTATCATTTACCCGTGCCTAGGACAGTAAACCAACGTATGGTAAAAAATATATGGGTAATAATAATAATAAAAATCCTCATCATGAACCTGCCTCATACCATTGCAACAGTCCTCCCCTAAAGATGTTATCACGTCCTATCATCAGCTTAACGCATCCAGTCTACCTGCAGCTTTTCACAGATTGTTACCCCATTTACCGGAAGGGCATCCATTAAATAATAATAATGCGCATACTCAGAAAAAAATTAAAAATATGACAACAGCAATAAATATGCATATAAGGACTGCTTCCTTGGTCGAGTGGTTGCAAGCGCGATTGGCAATCGAGAGGTCCTGGGTTCAAAATCCAGCCCGGGTACTATTAGATTTTCCTAATTTAGATTTTCTAGTAGTGACGTTGAGTCTGGATCTGTATCCGGTGTATGGCAATAGGCTCAGCACCTATTCCATAAGACGTAAACGTAAATAGTGAATCGTGGGAGCGTACTACGCTCCTCTACCTATCTCTTCGGGGATTACAAGCGTGATGTTACGTTATGGACATATAAAGAAAAAATGTGTAAGAAATATAACAATGGTTGTACAAATGGAACAATGTTTAACAAATAGAACATTTATATATACGAGTAATATTTATACGTAAAATGGAATGCACTTCACATGATATACGAGTACAATCACGTAAATTGCGTATCATTCCCATTTACGCGCTTTACGTTTTAAAAAAAAAATTCGTAAGATGAAAAACCTCTGCTTCTCCCCGAACAAGAATGAAACGAGATAAATTACTTTTCACATCTAAATGGCTCTTACACCTGTCTAAGCTTAAACGAACATCAATCATCGTCTATATTACGTTTATATCACCTCTTAAATACTTATATTAAAAAATGATGTTCCAAATTATGTTTGTTTTAAAACTATTTAAGCAATTTATTTGTCATGCAAAACATTGTCGATTGTTAGTAGCGAATTAGCGATATTAAAATTATATTTTTAATTTAAAAAAAATCGTTTTCATTGTGGTGTATTGATACCTATGTATAGTACGAGTAAGTAGGTTTTACCGCTCGGAGGGAAATAATTCGCGCTTCTAAGATTAAATATCACTTGTTGTATCGGTGAGGGAAGACAAAGGAGGAGAGTTACAGAATTTAGACTACTGCATAATATAAGCTAATCGGTATTAAGTCAGTCGAACAGCAATTGGCCATCGTGGCACGCTACGGCTTTAAATCTTCTCAATCCCTGATTTACTGGTAAGTAACGCTCATAAAACGTAAATGTTACATCACACCTATGATCCCCGAAGAGGTAGACAGGGGAGTGTAGACTCTAGTAGGCACTTCCACTTTTCGCCGATTACTTTAACGTCCCACAATAAAATAGATGGTGAATAGATGGTGAACCTATTGCCATACAATCAACCCATTATAATTCCACTGTTGGAATATGGGTCACGTCACCTCTCATATTGAGAGGGTTAAGGCCATTGTCTACCACGCTCGCCAAGTGCGGGTTGGCAGACTTCACACATCTTAGAAAATATTTTTTTTTTTAATTCAAAATGTGCAAGTTTTTTCAGGAAGTTTTCCTTCACCGTTAGCAAGTGATATCTATTTAAATTTAAAACCCACTTTTGTAAAGAGGTGCGCGCCATGGATTTGAACCCAACACCCCCGGAGTGAGAGGCTGAATTCTTAACGACTAGGCTATCACGGCTGTGCCATACACCAGGCACAAATCCAGAAACCGAGTCACCACTAGAAGATCTTATTTATAAAAATCCAATAGTACCCACGCAACCCGGGATCTGATCCCAGAAGATCTAAATCAACAGACGCACTTCCAACCACTTGACCAACGATGTAGTCCTTGCACATTATATTCTTGTAATAACCAACTATACTAAATAAATAAATAAAAGCTAAATAAATAAACACATAAAAGCTAAATAAACAAAAGGTAAATAAATAAACGCTAAGTAAATAAATAAAAGCTAAATAAATAAATAAATAAAAGATAACCGTGTAACGTTAATAAACGGATAATCTCGAATACGTTTCCACTTAAATTGGGAGAATTTGCAAAACAAAATTTACATTTTGACCCATACTGTGAAAGTTCTGTCCAGGATGTACGAGCATGTAATATCAGCAATTATTATTAATGAACTTTAAGGGTTGTCCTTACCCTTTCAACATACTTAAACCCTTGCGTTAATTACGTTTTATAAAGGAGAACATAACGATAACAAATGAGATTGTCGCTGCAGTGACAGTGTTTCTTTGTATGCCGATCTTTTGAGTTGCTTAATGCCCAAAATGCTTTACAGCGATGTCGCTTAACCTTACGTTTGTACATAGGTTAACTGTATACGTTATTGAATATTTCGTTCATATGAAAATGTTGTTCTTATAAAATATATAAAATTTCCGGCGAAGACCAGTCTAAGGCTTTCGATTGCCAGATTTAAAAACATTAAGGAATGCGGCATAAAAATGACGTTAAATGGCCAAAAACTGACATTTAAAAGAGAGAAATATGAATGGATGTTGGAATCGATATTCTTTAATTATGTGATTCATTGTAAACAAATTGGCAACAGCTCATTTACTATATCACTGTTTTACTGCAGTGACTTAAATCCTCTTGTTCTCCTGGGATTACAGAAACGTTGCAGGAATGGAAATAAAAATTTCAGCTGCTTTTTCAATTCTTTCAGCAGTACAAATACCAGTAGAAAGCTTTGTTTACGTTTAGGAATGTACTTAGTAATTTTCTTCAAACTCATGTTGTTTTATTCATTACGCTAAATGCAGGGTGTATTTAATTAATAAATTTTAATTTTCTTATATTTACTTTAGACAATAAATTTCTATCATCATCATCATCAGCCTATCTCAGTCCACAGCTGGACGTAGGCCTTCCCCAATGAGCGCCATCGCGCCCTGTCCTCGGCTTGCCGCATCCATCTCTTGCCTAAAGCCTTTACAATAATACTTTAGAATAATAAAGATTATAATTTCCATAGAAAAATATGGTAACTGGTTCCAGGAAGGATTACTTTAAATCAAAAAAATCGGAATCCCGGTGAGCTTCTCACTGCGGTATAATAACTAAGTGAAATAGTACGTCCTCCGATGAGAAAACAAAAACAAAAACTGTCATTAATAAGTAAGACATTTAAAAATATATAAAAATGCATCCTATTCATATCGGAATACTTCAAGGGTATAAATATATACATATAATAGATGATGTATCCAAATAAATATGTATATCCACATATATTCAATGACTTATTCACCGAAGCATACTGATTGAAAATATTTGTAATAGTTTATATTAACCGCCAAACCTCTGACAGTCCATGACATGGCAGAAACGTTGTCCAATGATTTGTCTCTAAAGGTCGCTTGTGAACTGCACTAATAACATTATGAATGATTTTATTTCCCCAAATTGAGACTCATTCTTAATAATATCATTCTTAACAATGGATATTACAAGGAATCTGCCAAAGTTTATCTTTAAACATGAAATGCTTGAACTTTACCTATCAGATCTCCCTAACGCTAAAAAACCGTAGTTGATGACGATGTCGGTAGTCATTGTACTAAACAGAAAATTATTTAAAATGTTTACCGAAATTCATGTTATACACTGTCGTGTAATTATTTATCATAAATTAATTTTTTTCACTGCTACGATTTTAAAGTCATTCTTCCTCTTTTTATCATCTACGAGTACCTATGTGCTGTGACGACTTGTGATACATTAATGGATTTTTGTCAGATTTTTTGCGTGAACATAATAGCTAATTACAGATAATCCTGACTATAATCAGATAAATAATAGGCTATAGCCTTAACCATTCCCAAAAGCGAAATCATTAAAAGATTTGAGGATGATGATATTCAGCCAAAACAGTAAACAAAACGAAACAAAAATAAATTTCAAAACACTTTTGTCCCAAATATTGCAAATCAATATGAATTGATGAGCGTCTGCGTTTAAGCTGGTACTTTTATTTATGTTGTAGTGTCGTGAATATTCAACGGGGCCCTTTCATTTTCATTGAACATCCGGTGTTCATTCAGCTCGCTAAGCTGCGACCGCAACGGGCCATCAATTATGTCGTTGGCGATCTAACCCCGCTCCATTCACCATCATTTGTTACCGTCACGCCGTCCACCGCGGCCGTGACGCGCTCCGATGAGCCAAAACCACCTTTGAATAGGCGCGATAAGGATTACAGCAATAATCATGATAAACAAACTGTTACTGATACGCTGGACGGACAAAGCAATCATCAATTAGTTCGGCGCCGGACAAATCATCAGTAACCGAGTATTTTAGCCATGACCGCGTTAGTTCTCTGTCCGCGCAGCTATCAGTCTTGATAGCATCCAATAATTTGGATGGGGATATTACTGATTCAATGCTAACAAGGTTCTTCTCCTATCTAGTAACATTTCGCATTGCCCCGTCGATAAATTAATATCCTGTAAATCCTGTCGAAAAATTGTAATTGAAAACGGTTTACTTCACTAACAAATCATTTATTCCATGAAAATAGTGCAACTAATCATTATATTATTAGTTGTATGTATTATTCATAAAAAATACTTCTTGTATGGAATAAATTACAGATAGCCCGTTGGTCGAGTGGTTGCAAGCGCGACTGGTTATAGAGAGATCACGGGTTTGATACATGTGTAGGGTACTATCAAATTTTACTAACTGAATGCTCCCTCGTGCTGCTGCTTCCTAATACTGATGGATCAGCTGTTACTTTCCGAACTAGTAATCCACCATTACTCGAAACTCGAACGTAATTCATTAAATTGAATTTGAAAGTTATTACGGTAGTTATTTCAAAGAGTACTCGTCTAGAAATTTGTTCTGTAATCTTTGCTACTGTTTGACCATAGACTATTTTGCTTGTAACTTGACGCGCACCTCTTTACAAAAGTACGTAGTAAATTGAAATATCACATGCTAACGGTGAAGGAAAACATCATGAGGAAACCTGCACACCTTAGAATTTATAAAAAAAAATAGATATCACTTAATGATTTTTTCCAAGAAGTCATTAGTGGATTTTATAATGATTTAGTGTACTTAAATTACACACCACATATGTTAATCACAAGACGGAGTTCACAGTCGTCGTTGGCAACACAGGCGAACGCACGATACCCATAATATCTAAGTTTATAATTGTATTCCATACTTTGACAGTCGCCCTGCGCACCCAACTTTAATATCACCTATCACTTCTCGTAACGCCCGCTCGCAACGGACACAAAACTCTATTTCAACTTATAATTGAGTAACAAGCAATGTAATCGTGGACATATGGCAACCCTTTATTCATTAACAGTGTCGCGAAATAGCCACGGATCTTGTACGCTCGTGGGATTGCTCGCTACTTTACATATTAGTGTGTTTTCTGCTTAAATCTGGTCAACTCTGGTTAAATCTGTGTGCTTAAATTTGGTTAAAGTAATATAAAATTGTCTTATACATATTTCTATAGATATGTTGCTACAGAAATATTTTCAGAAAAATATTATCATGGAATTATTGCCATATTCAAATTCCCATTTTAATATTCGTACTTTTTAAACGCTCAACATCCATTTTTCATAATTTTGCATACAGCCTCACTTCATTCTTAATATTACTATTCTCTTGCTATCTGCACCACAACAAGGACGCTTGTGGTTACTACAAAATTGTTGATATACTCGTAAATAATTTTGTCATAAATAATACCTTGGCTATGTTTAATTTCACAAAACAGCAGTCAAAGTTGTCGCAGCTTTAATTTATATGATACAATTATAAGCCTTGTAACACGTCTTCATACATTTGCATGTGGACAGCGCCGAAACGTTTGGGGGAAAATTAATATATGTTGCGAACTTGGGTGAAAGTTATAGTTTAAGCACAAACTATAAGTCAGCGTCTTGGTGATAGATCCGTGCATAATAAGGCTTTCGAAGAGGCATTTATTAGAGCACAAATTTGTCGAGCATCCAGTAAACTCGGGGTAATCCGCCATTTATATCCGTCTCGGATCCTCCTTCCTCCGACTTGGAGACAAATTGTTTGGATGGGCGGGTTGGCTGACCTCAGTCGCGCTGTCGCCTCCACGTGTACTAAGCGCTCCCAGTTTAGTCTAGTATGTTAATGTACTACAACTTTCTTTTTTACTCCATATATAGTTTTATCAGGACTAGATTTACATCCAGCATCTTTTATTTCCTACTCAATGGTTTATATCAGGAATTAACATAACAAGTATCTCGTGGGAGTGAATTACAACCGTCTGCCTATCTCTTTGCACAATATCGGGGTGAAAGTAAAAAAAAATCCAAAATCATAAATGATATAAAAACATTATGCATTAAATTGATGCCAACTCGCAATTGGGCAGCGTGGCAGACTATGGCCTTAACCCTCTCAATATGAGAGGAGACCCGTATTCCAACAGTGGAATTGTAATGGGTTAAAAAAAAAATTGTGCATAAATCGGTCGTATACATTACAAACCACTTTATTTTACGATAATAACCCTTATTTAAACACGGCACCTAATTTTTTAATGTAACCATTTTATAAGCCATCATAACTTGCGATCGCTTGATGACCTTTGAAATAACATTCACAATGCTTGTCAAATACACGTGTCAACCTACAATGACCTTTGGTATTGTGTTCTTTTTTTAAAACGGCTATTTGAATTTCGATCGAACTCGATAACGTTCATGGTGTGCTCTTTAGTTTTGTAAAACAGTAATGTGTTGTTGGCAGGCATTTGTAATTTAAAAATTAAATAATCTAGTAATATCATTATGAAATAAACAAGAGTACTAAGTTTCGACGCGGGAGGTTTGTTATGAATTCTGCAATGCTACTTTGACTTTATTGTTATGCGTGCTTTTAAGATTATATGTTAGGTACTTGCGATAAAAATAAAATATTACATAATAAGAACTGTGAAGAACGACACAATGGGGAAAACTACTCACAAAACTTCCTAAAGCGTGTGGCATCTGTCAATTATTACTTGCGGTGTGTTGCTTCGCATTTGTCATTCCAATAGGAAATCTGTACAAAAAATCTGTTAACGTTAGCATATATATACATTACATACATATTTACATAGCGTCACGTATGTAGACGAGGAATGTAATACAGTCTTAATATTCAGTCATCCCAGTTATGTTAAACCTCCCATAAATGTATAGTTGGTATAACTATTGTACTACACCGAGCACCAATACATACTCCGAGCCACTATCATAATATTAAAAAAGAGGAAAGCTATAGTAACATAAATCCAGAGATTGTATTGACACTATCATCATCACGTCATCATCAACACATCAGCCTTTACCGTTCCACTGCTGAACATAGGCTTTTCCCAAGTTATGCTATATCACATTTTCTTCCGCAGATCTCAACCAGCCGTTACCGGCCGCTTTTTTAAAGTCGTCGGTCTAACGTCGTCATCTTTTAAATTTGTAACGCGTTATAATTTATAACGTATTATATTTATTTATAACGTACTATAATAAATTAATAGGAATACATATTGTAATCAACTGTATCTAATATATGTATTATATATTACATTTATAAGGTAATAGTGATACATATTATAATCCAGTGTAACATTAGGCTGTTTTTTTCAGAGGCTGTTCCTAAAAGGTTTATCGCGTAATGCTCTAATAAATCTGTATTTAGAATCAAACCGCTCCCAGTACCCCAGAACATAGGGGTCTGTTCTTTAAAAGTAAAAAAAACACATGACCCAAGCGCCAAATACAATAAAGTTTAATATAAAAACCTGTTAGAAACATTCTATTAGGTATACCTACAATATTTCAACGTTACTTTTTTAATAGCTGGCAGATATATATATATGTATGTATGTATCTATGTAGTTTCGTTAAGGATGTCTTTACACCCAACGTTTCATAAAACGTAAAAGAGATGTTCGCGGTTAACGGTTCATAAATCGTACAGTTTCGTTGTAATTGGATTAGGGATGCTGCAATCATTTGAGACAGTGTAGGTAGCCACGCCCCTCGCTACCTTAAATCTTTATGTTTTAAAAACAGGAAAACCAGGATACTTTTACCCAGCAGCGTATAACAGGCTCTAAATACGATTTACATTTATATGATGTTTCCGTTTTACTTAATGTTAAGGATGTGTTCATATTAGGCAGTTTTGTGGCTGAATGTCCTCTTTAAAGAGTTCCTTAATTTCATACTGAATTAGAGTACAACCTTGCGCAAACTGCACACACTTGTGCAATATCACAAAATTCGGTAATTGAATTGTTGCATTATATTGTATCAAGGTAAAGATTTTTAAGGATAAAGGACGCGTGCACACTAAGCAGTCAATTTGGGGCGGAATGCTTTATTTGTATGACTTATATTGCATAAAGGTAAAGGATTTTTTTTAAAATTAAGAACGGTGTGGTCTATTTGAGGCTGAACGTTTTAATTGTGTAAAAAAGACATTCTAAAAAAGAAAAGTTTTTTTTTAATTAAGGATGCATACACACTAGACAGTTGTATGACTCGCTTAAGTGTCATGCCGAATATAATGTGTAAATGTTACCTTAATAGTAAGTAATTGTGGAATACGGGTCGATTACTTCAGACTTCACTTAGTCTGCAATTAAAACGACCCAGTCGTCAGCGATTTGATTTCTTCTATTTTCATTTCGACCATATTTTTATAGAGTTAAGTCGCTATTTGGTATTTAATCTGAGTGTGAAATTCTTTAGGTGTTGGTGAATTAAAAAACAACAGTCATTGCAACCTAAATCGTCGACTTGCGTTATCTCTGGTTCCGTAGACCCATATCTACTTAGCAAAAGTTCTACCACGAAGTGCCCTTTGAATTATGAGCCTATTGATAAGTGATATTGTGAGTGCCTGGCAATGAGTAAACGTATTCGTACGCTATACGGATTCATGATAGAATGCAAGATGAACTGGCGTCAAGTCCAGATTCGTTCACCAATTCATCCTGCAGTGGCCAGTGTATAAACAAAACTCGTGGGAGTCGGTGATTTGCAATTTAAAATCTGTTAGCAGTAAACTATTTCCCTAATGTGGTTGCTCTCGAACTGCTGACAAACAGGCAAACGACCCAACTGACTGAAACTAGTTAATATTTTCTATAGACATTTTCAACTATTTGGATACAACTTGACCAAATAGTTACTGTTAGTACTGTCGAAATTATGTTAATTTCGACGATACAAGAGAAAATAAATGTACCTATATTGTAATTAAA
>DWMG01003630.1:0-11696 GCA_018244855.1 Elbella merops
GTATTATGTTCAATTAAATCAATACATGATATATGATAATTTCTGTTAAATAATATTACATTAAGATGAGTCGAGACATAGCTAACGTTAGTTTGATTGGATCCCAAGCTAAAATTAGTTTATTTGGATTTTAGTTATATTCAGGTTTTATTTTATTTTAGGTTTCTATACAATAAAAAAGCAGACACGCGTATCCAAATTAAAATATCCCAGCACAGAATGACATCAATAAATTCTTCGTCCAATCAGAAATGTTACATATGGTTTCATTCTCAGAGTCGATTTATTATGTACATAATACGTATAATTGAAATAATCTTTATATATTATTTTAGTACAAGTGCCATGTTAATAGAACTTTTACAATTATGTATTACCGGAAGTAGATTGTATACCCGGAAACTCTTTTAGCATCCATCGCTAATCTAAGATTTTTTTCGTGTAGTAGAGCAGTGAGCAAAAATACGTCAGTCAAACAAATGGTGTGAACGTAGTCAATATTCTTTTCTATCTTCCTCTGCAGATTTTAAAAGTCATCTACTTTAAACTAATTGATTATTCGTCGGAATGCTCAAAATAATGTTGATTTGAATTAATGATCTGTAAGGTGCCATGCACTTCTGTACATAAGCAAAAGATAATGTTTTCGTCTAAAATGTATTAGTCGACCTATCCAAAAGTAGAAGCAACTTCCTTTTCTTGAACTAATATTTACCACCATGAATTTCGACGATGGTGCAAACAGCAACTATGGCACGAGCGAGACTATATATGGCTCACACGAAGATTCCCATGTGGTTATGTCGGAGAAGGTGCAATCACTCGCAGGAAGTATTTACCAAGAGTTCGAGCGTATGATAGCACGCTATGACGAGGATGTCGTGAAGACTTTAATGCCATTGTTGGTGAACGTGTTAGAGTGTTTGGATTCCGCCTACCAGACTAATCAGGAGCATGAAGTCGAATTGGAACTGCTTAGGGAGGACAATGAGCAACTGGCCACGCAATACGAGCGCGAGAAGGCGGCCAGGAAACACTCTGAGCAGAAGGTGAGTTCACAGTTTTAAACACGATTCACAAACCTTGGCTGTATTTCCTTTGTTAAGTTGCACAAGGCCAGTTTAAATAAAGCATTAGTAGTTCATTCATCTTGATGTCTACAAAACGCTTAGTGCTTATATTGATCAACATATTAACAGTGATAGTGGAAAAATTGTATATCTTTGGATATATCAATGTGTCACCCATTTTGTTTCTTAAATTTCAAGGTAATCAAGCTGATTCATTATACTTGCATAATTACAAAATTACTACCATCTCATTTGTAGGCCAACAGTAAGATGTTGCTTAATTTGTTTGTATCCAATATTTATACAAAGTAATTGTATTTTGATTGCTTTTTTGCATTGTTATAAATAAAGTGTTAAAGAATTCATCTATATTTACCTTAATTTTATATAATGGTATAATTTTATGCATTTATCATTTAAAATTCTATTACAGAAATGTAAAATAGAATAATTGTACTGTTTAATATAATATATTTACATATTGAAATTAACTCAAAGTAAAACTTGTTTTAGATAATAATTATGATTTTTGTTTAAAATATTCTGACTTTTCTAATGGAACTGGCATAATTATCTCACTGTTTTATGTAAGCACATTCATTTATTCACTTATGTGACGCTGTGCAATAATATGATTAATGAAATTCTAGAAACCTTGTAGAAAAGTGGTGGGAGTGTACTACATTCCTCTACCTATCTCTTCATGGATGACAGGAATGATGTTATTATATATTTTTTTATATTAATTAAAAAATATCTTTTAATTTTAAGAGCATCGAACTATACCTTGAAATAATTTATTATTTTTAAGCCATTAATACTCACTATTATCTTTATTTTAATATTGCAAGGAATGAAACTCTCACAAGACTGTTAATTTAGTTACGTCTAAACTAAAATTGCACATAAATGCATGTACTTTCATATCACTCATCTATCACTTACTATCAGTCAGTTATCAGCAGCAATGTATAGTGAATAATAAGCACTTAGTAGAAAGTATGCCACTTTCTTTCCATACTCTAACAATGACTTATCAAATTAGCCTTGGCTGAGTGTATCAAATGCTGTTTCAGGGTTATGTCTGATGTATTTTAATTTGGTCATTCTTCAAAACAGTTAACATCCAAGCCTAGTAAATATTACCCATTTTTTATAGTCACAGAAAAACACAGTAGCATTGTGATCAAATAATAATAGTTCCTAGGTTCAACACTCAATCTATTTCCTTGCCTAATTATGTATGTCTGATAATTAAATATAACATGCACTAAGGGATTTTTTTTTAAATTTTACTCACATTAGAGCTCTATATAATAATTTCCAAGGTGTATAATGTCTGTCTACTGTACTTGGCTAAATTACAGACTATTGTCTTAACCAATGTGAATCTTATATGCATCTCAAGTCTAACAGAGGTTTGGCAAAAGGGTTAGTGATATACAGCCACATATAGGTAACTTATCTTTGAGTAATACACATGTAGTCATAGCATAAAAATGTTGTATTCTTTTGTTATATGTTAGTTAAATAGTTCTTATATTATAATATTTATATTCATAATCATACTTGGTGTGTTTCAATGTCAGTTTTATTATATCATTATACAACAAGTAATCTTACATTTAACAGTTGTTAGAAGCTGAAGACCACTATGAAGGTGAAAAGAAAGATCTGACTGCTAGGCTGGAGGCACTGGACAGCATTGTGCGCATGCTGGAACTGAAGCACAAGAACTCCTTGGATCACGCTAGTCGATTAGAAGAAAGAGAAAATGAATTAAAAAAGGTTTGTATAGTATTTTTCTTTATAATGCCTTAATCATATACTATTAGAGCACATAATAAAAACATATTTATTAAACAAAAAATTTGAAAACATTTGAGAACATTTGTAACTATTAACATGTGTTAACAAAAACCACAAACAGGAATATGCCAAACTACACGAACGGTACACAGAGCTGTTCAAGACGCATATGGACTACATGGAACGCACCAAGCTTCTGCTCAGCACAGCCAGTGATCGAAGTGAAGTTCGTGGTAGGCTTGGCCTCAACCCTGTGGGCAGATCTAGTGGTAAACTGCTTCTATCTGTTTCTTGCTTACTGTTTGAGGTGCTTCCATGTTTCCCACTTGTTCTAGTAAATGAATGTCTATATTACTGATATTGTAAGTGATTGTTTATTTATGTAAAATGATTGCTGTAATGTTATTGTGAGCTTATCTTTTCATACACTTTTTTTTCGCTTTTTATGATCTGCTGATTATTATTACATTATTTTATGATCAAAAGTACGTATTGAACTAAGTTTTATCAGAAATGTGTCAGTAGCATCTATTCGAAAGTTTTAAAGAAGTAAGTATAGCAAAGAAATATGTTCAGGGGTACTGGGGTTGTAGGAAAAATGATTAAAGTACAAAATGGCCTTTTACCATAGAGTTAAATTTTTTTTGGTACTTACTAATACAATAAATCTCTTAACAATAAAATGTTAGAAGACAACTTTTCTATAATTTGTATATGATGTCAGGATCATATTTAAAACTAGGTGTGCCTGCGACTTTCACATGGAAGTCAAAACTCCTTCTAAAATTAAAGTAGCCTAAGTTACTACTAATTACATCAGCTATCTGCCAGTGAGAGTCTCCTCGATATCGGTCCAACTGTTCCAGAGATTGCCGGAACAAACAGCCAAACAAACATTGTAAAATATGTTATTTTGGTATATGTACTGTGTATACATACATATGCATTCAGTATAAAGTGGTGTTTTTAATATTACAAACAGGCACTCCAATTTTATTTATGTGTATAGATCTTGGTTATTTGTTCCTTTGTTCAATGTCAACTTTATCTTCTGCTCTAGATATGAAGTATGGCATGCAAATTGAATGATAGTCAAGATGGAACATGATTAGTGTTCCAGCAAATGAACATCGGGCATACCGTGTTTCAAGCACATTATTTTGTTTATTTTGCTGATCTTTTATGAAATCTGTTACTTTTAAAGAATTTCATCTACTCTTAGAGCTTTTGCAGTGAAATTTAATAACTCCCTTCTGTATTCACTTTTCTACACCCTTTTCTGCATACACAATTGTATCCTATATGTTTTTATATCCATTTATGTGTAAATACCAAATATTTATATAAAATAATGTTGTACATGTACACCAGACAGAGTATTGAGTGTAACAAATAATATATTATTGACACCAAAATCCCCAATTGCAATCAATTCTGATTAGGTTGATAGAAAAACTGTGTCCAGGTATAAATCCAATGTAGAATTAACAAGTTATTATAGTTTCACCGTTAACGTTCTTTTTTAACCTTAGGTCCAATTTCATTTGGTTTTGCATCACTGGAGGGCTCTATTCATATGGTGGAGCAAACAGAAAGTATTCCTGGCAGCCCGGTCAGTCTATCATCTTCGCCTTCTTCTCCACCTATTGGTATTACCGTTTGTACTTGTACTATAGTTGAATTTTTACTAAACAATTGACCCAAACCATTAGATGCTTAACTTGTGGTGATTATGTTGTAATGAAATATATTTAATTAAGGTTCAGAGTTGGCAGCAGTGAGGACTGTCGAGAGAGCACATCAAACAGATCCAATTAAGCAGCAGAGCCAGGTATGAATTTTAAAATATACTCTTTACAAATATTTAAACTTCATATATGATTTTTATTCCAAGTATTTTCGTTCATAATTATCTATTAAAACAAGTTCAGTTCAGTGATAACATATAGAATGGAAATTCGAGTGTATAGGAATTCAAAGTTACTTATGTAAATACTGTTCAAACAATATATATTACTATAATACATAAAATGATATGTTTTCTTTTGTATGTACAGTTTTGTAAAAGATTATGTGTGACAATAAAATGAAATGTTATTATTATAACAATAATTTGAAATGGTTATTTGTGGTATAGGAATGAGCGAGGTATGATTCAATGAAACTGACTCATATAATTAGGTTTCCTTTCTAGGACTCACGTTAGATAAAAACATCATGATAATCTTGAATGTCACAGCTGTGATATAAAAAAATCAATTTGCGTATTGTGAGTGTTTTACTACAAATATATTTGAAGACGTCATAAAAAACTTAACATCTCGCCTGTAATCCCCGAAGGGATAGGCAAGGCAGTGTAATACACTCCCACGTTTCACCAGTTAAGTTTACGTCCCATGGAATAGGTGGTGAGTCTATTGCCATATACCGAGCATAAATCCAGACTCTGAGTTACTACTAGAAATTCTAAATTAGAAAAATCCAATAGTACCTGACCTGGGATTTGATCCCAGGACTTCTCAATCGGCAGTCGCGCTTGCAACTACTCGACTAACGAGGCAGTCACTGGAAGACATCCCATAGGATAACATATTATGCTAATTGGTATGAACCGATTATGGTATCTATTTAATATATGTTGTTATCTTTACATATAGGGACCTATTCCAATAAGTGAAGCTAGGCAGATCGTGGATCATAATCATAATAATATATAAAAAAGCGAATTGGTTGAACTTCTTTGATTTTCACGCAAACAGTTCAGAATCTAATATTTGAGTTGGCATGACCTATTTAGTGTTATTCTATCACAGTGTATGGGGATCTGGACAAAACAGTGACGCTGCTGACATGTAAATAAATGGAACCACACTGATAATAGTATAGTGAACGTAGTTATTACAATACAAGATTTATTATAGATATATGGTATGGTTGATATTAATACTGTTATATGTATTGATTTTAACTTCTGTTATTATAGTCAATCATTATTCGGAAGGAAACATAGGCAGAGTGGGGTATGAAACACTGGCGACTACTTATATTCCACCCGATGTATGCAATACGGGCACGTGGCGTTTGGCGGCTTCAATCAAGCAATTGTCATAATTGCCCTTAAATACTAGACCAAGCGTATTTGTAAACAAGACGTACCCTGTTATTTCTTTTTTCTTTTTTATAGTCGGTATTCGTACACACAACATATGTAGACACAATAATTGATACGTCGAATGTTTTGTTACACATATGTATTCATTATCTTAACATAAGTACGAATAAGGGAGCTAATGGTAGTGAGGAAAGCAGGTCTATTGGTAGTTCACTTGAGCCGTTACATCCGTCTTTGTCGCACTCGCAGGATAATGAGTAGTGTATGTTGCTGAACTTGGATTGTTCGCATCTCACGGGAAATGTATATAGGTACGCGCATTCTCTTACTACGGTCACGTCGTTTTCGTCCATAAACAATTGTATTTGGGACAGGGAGCGACACACGGGCCT
Organism: Elbella merops; assembly: GCA_018244855.1. Taxonomy (NCBI): domain Eukaryota; kingdom Metazoa; phylum Arthropoda; class Insecta; order Lepidoptera; family Hesperiidae; genus Elbella; species Elbella merops. Next base: position 6,384 of record DWMG01003630.1, read on the forward strand.
CATTGAATGCCCGCTTCTGTTCTCGCAAACCTTCAGATAATCTTTATTCAGCTTGTAAGAAAAGCACTCGGGGTCATGCAGCGTAGAACATTGGTAACACTTTATTGCTATAATTTTTTGTCGTGTGATAAACAATAAGATTATTATCGACTGCGCTATATTATTTGTGTACAGTAACATTTTCATCGTTATTTGTGTTCTCGACCTTTGACGTAATGTGTCAATTAACATGTTCGACATTTTTTTTTAATTTCACATATTCGTTTCTGTAATACAATTGTCTAATCTGTCTAGTGAGAATTGCAATCTAATTGGACGTTATCAAGTTGTAATGTAAATTTGGTGGTATTCTATGATTTATTGTTGTTCCAAATTTCAAGATTCAATTGCGAACTATTAAAAAAATACTGATAAAATTAAAATTACCATTGAATATTACGTTTTTTATCCAATAAATTACATACCCCATTTCTAAGACTACATTTACATGTATGTTAATGGGATGTGAATGTTTTAGTAACTACATGTATGTATGTATGTATGTATGTAGGGCGGTAAATTTGGAAAAACCAGCATTTCGTTTGTAAAGATAGTGATTTATTTTGTGCTCATTGCTCTTCACATACTCCGAATTTAACGTGAATATATAAATAAATAAAATATTTTTACTAATATTTTTACATTGTCATATGTAAAATATTATGGAGTCGTATAACAAAAACGTAACTTACGGATATATCAAATCATAGTTTTATGCCCATTTTTATAATATCTTAGGTATAATGCCTAATTTGTACCGGTTGTGAATAAACGCCTGTTTGCAGGCGACGTCACCGGTGGCGCCGCAGAACTCTAACACTGGCAAATCGCAAACCAAGAGTGAGAAGCGAAGCGCCAACACCCTATACCAAGAACTCTCCTTCCACGACACCGACGCGAGTGCCGTCGAAGGAGACGAGGGCGCTGATATCACAGGTACTCTGAAATATCCACTTCACATAGTTCACCCATCACGATATGTTGACTACACGTTCTCAATCATGATTTATTTTATGTTGCCCGTTAGACATACATTAGAAAATCAAAACATAACATAAATGTTTTTGCATTCAAATAACTAAAATATCAATCAGTTAGATACAATATTCATTCGACACATTAGTGTTTGTCACGAGCCTATACATGCTTCGACAGTACATGTGTGTCCAAAAATTAAAACTATAATTATTCGAGAAAATGTTGTGTATAACTTAACAATTCATTCATTAAATCCACAGGCAGCTGGGTTCATCCTGGGGAATATGCGTCATCAGGTAAGAAAGAACGAGAATGTATGATAAAAATAAAACGTAACTTCACGCCTGTAATCCCCGAAAGGGTGAGCAGAGGAGTGTAGTACACTCCAACATAACACCAGTTAAAACGTATGATATCGAGAATATACCGATACCTGTTTAAAAAGTGGACTCTCAAAACATTTGTGAAAATGAGAGTAATTTTAAAAATAATGTAGGCAGTCTCAAAAGAAATATGACCGCATCGGAACCGCTAATTGCAACATAGCATGGCGCAAGCGTTAGTGCTGTACAATGTAATAATTTACGCCTCGCATGTAGCCGTACATCGTCATTCGTTTGTTTAATGTCCATAAATAATCCACCTAACCACACATTCGCTTCTTTAAATCACTGTACTATGATTGTTACAAAGTCTCTCGCAGACCACATTACGAAGACAGGCGTCTATGTTCGATTAGACGCAGTAATTCGGTCTACTCGATGCCTGCAAATTAATTTCCCGAATGCAAAAAAGACTCATTTAATTTTATCACAATATTATTGTAGCTGATTACTGAAGTCTTTAAATGTTGTCTGTCCACCGTACTCCACATATTATTATTATGTTTTTATTATATCCCTTTTTACTTTCCAACATTAACTATCAAAACTAATGCTATGTGTTCTATTTTCATGCGTTCTAACAATACGTTGTTGCATCAACGCATTCCAGTTAACGATAACTACTTTGGTAAGTGTCTTTTGTATATCTACTATTTTAACGGTACTGGATATGTTAGTTTTATATATTTATATAAACATAATATATAGACTTTTCGGTTAAAATGCATTTCGTAATTGATTTTATTATATGTTGACTCTAAAAAAATTATGTAGACAATGAAATATTACAGCAACACGCGTTATATATCTGCGATCAGAACAAGTCCATTAGACTTTTCCGTTGTGTGTAAATAATAATATAAAAATCTATTCGATCGCAACATAATTTAATTTGTTGCTTTATAAATAGAGGTGTTTATTTAGCGATAAAATGTAATAAAAATTATATTTTATAACGCTTCACGCTGCTAGTAAATTATGTAAATTTATTCATCTAATTATATATATATATATATATATATTGTACATATAAATCGGTGCATTATAATAGGAAGTGGGTAATAAATGTAATCTGGGTCGAATGCAAGATAATAAAGAATCTCGTGAACGTGATTCATCTGCGTGTTCAATGACTTCTTCGGTCTTTACAAATATAAACATCGCCCGGTTTCTTAATGAAGTGTTCTGTTTGAGTATAGACAAAAAAAAAACGTGATGAATTTTTTTGCAGGTATGGGTAAGGAGGTTGAGAATTTGATACTTGAAAACAATGAGCTCCTCGCTACAAAGTACGTATTTTCTTTCATTTTTTTTAACTTATTCAGATTTTATACGACAGGTATAAACTAAGGATTTGTTGACTTGGCGCAACGTATTATTAGAAAGAGTAAAAAGAAGTTTAAACTCTCGTTTATGACCTTGTTGTGAAGGTTAAATTGAGGTTTTTCAGAACTTGTTATATTTACCATTTAGTTTCGAATTACTAAGTATTTATTTTAATATTGTGAAATATTGCATACCTTATAAAGTCCTATTAAATGTGTTCTTTTAGTTTGATGGCAATACGAAGATAAATTTAATCCTTAAGGATTTTTTAGATACATTTTTTTCCGGTTCCATCATGCAAAAAATACGCGAAGCATCAGTTTACAGATTAGCATTTAAGTTTTTGCTCTCAGACTACTTTTTGGCGTTTCTTAAACAAATAGTTTGTTTAATTTTATATAAGAAAATAAGTTCTGTACATTTACAAATTAGTACATAACAACACCTTAACCGGCTAATGTCTTCAATTTATAACTTGCATACACCCCGCTTTCAATTAACATTTATTTACAAATAGTTTAAATTTAGACGAAAGTAACTAATATACGATTCACTGGTATCAGTCGTTATTGACGTGATTTATTATTGCAGACGGTCATTGATCTAGGTCCACATAACATCGGTGTTCTCCTGCGAATGTCGTAAATTTGATATAAACTGTTAAACGTTCTGTAATACAGTAAGTGGCTTTTTAGGTTGAGATGTACGTATCCCTTGTGGTGTAATGTAACAAGGAATAATAGTTAGCCTATTAAATTATTAGTCTGTTTTCTTATAAGCCAATACTAATTATGCGTAATCACATAATTATAACTACTACATACATTTGTGGGTTAAAGTATTTTTTTTGAGATTTACGGATTAAAATTCTACTATTCTTTAAATCTGTGTTTGTTTGTTTTTCTTTCTTTATTCTGTTTTACTTAATATCTAAAGTTATATTTGTCGTTTACAGGAACGCATTAAACGTCGTGAAGGATGACTTGATAGTCAAAGTGGACGAACTGACCGGCGAGCAGGAGATCTTGAGGGAGGAGGTGGCCAACCTCAGCGGCGCCAGGGAGAAGCTGAGGGAGCGTGTTACCCAACTTGAAGAGGAACTGAGGCATTTGAAGGTGAGTTATTAGATACACATGTTTTGATGACAAAAAACGATAACCGTTTCAATATCGTCGGCCTGCTCCGGTCCACCGCTGGACAAGGCCTTTTCAAATAGCACGAAACTAATCTCAAACGCTTGTTCTTCAGCAACTACCAACCGGAAGGTTTCCTACATTACACTAAAAATATCACTAACTGTTCGTGGTTTCGTAATTACAAGATTGCTGTAGCTATGCGAACGATACAGCGAAGTATTGACTGCTCTCTATTGATATTAGCGGTAGATTAATAATATGGCAGTTATATGCTATTGAATAGATTGTGTTCATTTCGTTAACTTGAGCATGTTATCGCGCTGATATAAATAGCACTGTATACGTAACTTCAAATCGTATCATAGATGGTCGCTTTGATGAAAAATGCCCAACTCCATGATCCCCTAATAATAGGCCTGACCATTAAAGTTACAGAAAATAATATATTGGTGACACAGTTTAAGGCGATTTGAGTTCTAACAATTGTATTGTACGGAACACATACATCATAAATCATGCTGTACAATAATACACATATACTTCTATCACAGTTAAAAATATGTCGATGCACGTGTGCAACCTAAACTCGAGAGGGTGTTGTTTTAAGGAGACGGTGAGCTCGAACGCCGGCGGCGAAAACGAGGACGAGGCGGACGTGCCGATGGCACAGCGCCGCCGGTTCACGCGCGTGGAGATGGCGCGGGTGCTCATGGAGAGGAATCAGTACAAGGTACGTACATATAATACCATAACATCATCTCGCCTGTACTTCTCGGTAAGGGTACGGTAAGGCAGCAAGGAGTGTACCGTCTTCACCTGTTAAAGTTTTGTAAAGAGGTGTGCGCCATGGATTTGAACCCGGCACCCGCGGAGTGAGGGGCTGAATTCTTAACCACTAGGTTATCACTGCTTCACCTGTTATACAATCGATTTTCCAATAGGCGCAATGTAATTGGGAGTTGGATATATAATTTTGTGTACAATAAAACTACTCATATTACTAAACTACAAGTAAACGCGACAGGTGTGCAAGCAAGTAAGAGTAAGCCCCGTAAGATATCTGGCGTGATCATGCAATTCATTCACTTCTTTTAAAAATATGATAAGACAAGCATAAATAATGTAATATTAATATATCCACGTGGGAAATATAATACTTGTTATATAGTATCTTCGAAGTTTATTATGATTTAATGGCCTCATTAGAATTATCTAGAATATTTGAATAGACTGGTCTCAAGTAATCACTGCTTTGTTGGTCGCGAGCGGTTGTAAGCGGGACTGCCGAACGGGAGGTCCTGGGTTCATATCCCGGTTCGGGTACTATTGAATTTTTCTATATTGAATTTCTAATGGTGACTTGGAATGTAGATCTGTGCCCGGTGTATGGCAATAACCACCTATTTCATGAGACTTAAACGTAACTGGTGCAACGTGGGGGTGTACTTCCC
>DWMG01003631.1:0-11694 GCA_018244855.1 Elbella merops
TCGGGTACTATTGGATTTTTCTAATTTAGAATTTCTAGTAGTGACTCGGAGTCTGGATTTGTGCCCGGTGTATGGCATAACTCACCTTATTTAAACTTAACTGGTCAAACGTGGGAGTGTAGTACACTCCTCTGCCTACCTCTTAGGGAATTACAAGTGTGATGTTACTGTAAATCTAAAAGCAGCATTGAGTACTCTGTACTAGACTACACAAAAATATCAGAAAACCACACCTAATCAATATCAGCACACATGTCGGTTTGAAGAACTTTAGTTTCATGTCATTCATTACAAATGAGTATTACTCTATTGTTAATGGATAACTTCTTTTCACAGGACGAGAAAAACCAGCTTTTAATTACAAACATCTGGCTCAAACTGGTAAGTAATCATTAAAAAATATGTCATCAAGTAACCGAAATCGAGACGGTATCTGATCACACGTCCCGCGAACATGATTTCTAAATACTCTACTGGCGTTAATTAATGACCAATAAACAGTAACCTGTCCTCGTCAGCTTCTTGATATTATTCAAACACACCAATTTACACACACCAATGTAAACGTACATTAATTCGACCCTTATTCCCTTATACAGAGACGAGTTATATGGTTGCAAAGGATAATAAGATTTGTATTGTTCAATGAGAGCATATCATAACCGCACAATTTTTTTTATAATGTAGGAATGGAATGACATGAACTTGAGGTGGAACACTTCAGACTTCGGCGGGGTGAAAGATTTGCGAGTACCACCGCACAGGCTATGGAAACCGGACGTTCTCATGTACAACAGGTAGGACACCTCCTTTCGAGTAAATATCGTTAATGTGTTGAAATGTTTCGTTTATAAACGTCCAATATTTTGATAATTGTATATTCTAACACGTCATAAAATTTAACTGTTATGTTAGAAAAGCTAAAATTACAACGTTGCAAAGTTATAGTTGTTCTGTAAGTAAGCGTGGCTAATAAGGATGTATTTGCAGCGCGGACGAAGGATTCGACAGCACATATCCTACGAACGTGGTGGTGCGAAATAACGGCTCGTGCCTGTACGTGCCGCCGGGCATATTCAAGAGCACCTGCAAGATCGACATCACGTGGTTTCCTTTCGACGACCAGCGGTGCGAGATGAAGTTTGGCAGTTGGACTTACGATGGTTATCAAGTAATGTATAATTTGCTTTTATAAAGTCATGTTCACGTCGCATGTATTCTGGAAATATATATCTCATCCAATATAAAATTCAACTAATTTTTTAGCTGGATCTTCAGCTTCAAGACGAAGCAGGCGGAGACATCAGCAGTTTTGTCACAAACGGAGAATGGGAACTGATAGGTAATTTGAGAAATAACAATAAAATCATGTAATCACTACTCGCTAGGGGATTTCTGCCGTTCATAAACCCTCTACACACATGTAACCTTCGTTCGTAAATATCATGTAAAAATAATTTTCTGTGACAACTCTCACGCCCCGTCTAACTCCGAACTTGTCTACGGGAAGTTCTGTTGACATCCGATAGTCGTGTGAGTGAAAACTTATAATCAGTCAGCTGATTAACATGTATTTAACTGTACAAATATATACGTCTATAGATAATATTAAACTCCGGCTAGCAGCAGTCAGGGTATTAACAGCTGAAGCAAGACACCAGTCAACTGTGTAATTGTAAAATGTAAGTATTAGATTGTGTAGACACTATATCTGTCGCGCAGGAGTGCCGGGGAAGCGCAACGAGATCTACTACAACTGTTGCCCAGAGCCCTACATCGACATCACGTTCGCGGTCGTGATCCGACGGAAAACGCTTTACTATTTCTTCAACCTCATTGTGCCGTGCGTGCTCATCGCCTCCATGGCGCTGCTGGGCTTCACCTTGCCACCGGACTCCGGCGAGAAGCTATCATTAGGTATTCCGCTTACGATGTATCTATCAAACTATAGCTTAAATTAAACATTTAACGAATACATAACTCAAGCGATAACTTAATTTAAATAAAGAAAAATAAATAAATCCTCATATAAATTTATTTTTAACAGGTGTTACCATATTACTGTCGCTGACAGTGTTCTTGAACATGGTAGCTGAAACAATGCCGGCAACGTCGGACGCGGTGCCTCTCCTGGGCACCTATTTCAATTGCATAATGTTTATGGTAGCCTCGTCCGTGGTGTCCACTATATTGATTCTTAACTACCATCATAGGCACGCAGACACACATGAAATGAGCGATTGGGTTCGTATTTATAAACTAACATATCGTAGGGAAGAGTGGGAAAATTGTACACGCTAAAAAGCTCCATTTCAGGCCAAAGTAACAGTACTAACCAGTCTCACTTTGTGATCTTCCAGCTGACCCACTAAGTTTCACAAGTATAGATAATTGTCACATTCAGGAGATCATAGTCCCAATGGCGCATGGCTCTTTCCATCCCGTCTCTGTCGTCGTGAACATTCAAGAACCATACTTTTCAACCAATACACGTTTAACGATCATAATCGAAATTAACAGGTCTAATAAATTATGCAATTACTCACAAAACATTTGGCTTGTGTCGCATTTTATAGTTGATATATTATATTCTAATTATATATCATTTTTTAAGCTCATAAGACAATATTATTACCGGGAATAGGAGTTTTAAAAAATTTGCAAAAAACGTCATTGCCGAAATTCTGCTGAGCAATTTATATCTAAAAATCCAAAAGCTAGTATCGTTTTCTCTATAAAAGTGGCGTTTCTTCTACTTGTATAAGTTCGAAGAAAAAAAAAACGTAACTTCACGGCTGTAATCCCCGAAGAGGTAGGCAGAGGAATGCAGAACACTTCGAAGAAAAAGTTTTCCTTACATTTCGAGACGGTTACGATCTTATGTATATGTTTTATTAAAATATACATATATGCATTCATACAATCAAAATATAAACGATTTTTCAGTAAAAAGAGAGTGCTCAGTACTGAATAACTAAAGAACTGGCCTTTAATCTAGCCATCTGCCAATCGAAGCACATATTACAATCGTGCCTACAGGCATCACTTCCCGTACAGGCTACCGTCGTCCAAAGTCACTTGTGAGTCCGGGCTCACCCCACTCTCCCCTAGTTGTTTAATTTTCAACAATTAACGCTAATGATAATAATAATAATAATAATAACAGGAGCAGTAAATATTCAAATAGTAGCTGTAAATATTAAATTGAATATCAGTTAAAATTACACTTTAAAATATTTTAAGGTATAAATTTAACAGTATCTTTAAAATAAAGCTTCAGCTAGCGTGTCAATATTTCAGATTCGAGTGGTATTTTTGTACTGGTTGCCATGGTTTCTACGCATGTCGCGACCCGGCTCTGCCACCACTCCGCCGCCGGCTCGGGCTCCGCCTCCGCCGGACCTAGAGCTCCGAGAGCGCTCCTCTAAGTCGCTCCTAGCGAACGTGCTCGACATCGACGACGACTTCCGGCATGCGCACGCGCAGCAGCCACCCTGCTGCCGATACTACAGGTCCCTCGACGATCTTCACGAACACTACTCGCCGTAAATAGCACGGTTACAATATTAAACCCCCGCCTCGAACGTTCCGCAGTTACCTGGCCCTAATCGCTCGATTATCATACGACATCTCTAGTTGCCGTGACACTTTCAATATTTCTCGAATATCTTTGTAGTGGGTCTCGGGTCTAACATCTTCATGATTATCAGCTATTACTCAGCATTGGTCCCGTAGAACCCTACGATCCTAATGCCCCACCCATAGTGGATTAGAGTAAATTTTCAATAGACACTTAACTAAATAGTGGCATTCATTACAGAAGTGGTGAAGAAAACGGCGCGGGCCTGGCCGCTCACAGCTGCTTTGGTGTGGACTACGAGCTCTCGCTCATTCTTAAAGAAATACGAGTCATCACAGATCAAGTATTATGACTTCATTCGTTCAGACAACAATACCTGCCGAACTAGCGGATGTATTGGTGAACACGGTTTCTTTTGTTACAGATGCGTAAAGATGACGAAGAAGCGGACATTTCGCGCGACTGGAAGTTCGCCGCCATGGTCGTGGACAGACTGTGCCTTATTATCTTTACCCTGTTCACAATCATTGCCACGCTAGCCGTGCTGCTGTCCGCGCCACACATAATGGTGTCGTAGCGACCCGCCCGCCTGCGGCTCCGCATGCGTAACGTTCTGTGATACCGCAAATACTTGTTAAGTTGTGATGTGCGAGCTGGTGTGGGCGGCGACGCCGCGACGCCGGAGTTGCCGCCGCCTGCCTCGTCGCCCTCGCCCCTATAGAGATAAGTTACCGCTGACTGCCATCCCTATGCGCTCAACCGTATACTGCCTATCCGGCTATCCTATCCCTTACCTTTCGAGACCTCCTCCTCAGCGGCTCACGCACATGTACCTCTATATACGAACATTTTTAAATGTTCCCTTAAGTTCGAAGCATGCCGATGATATATGTAAATAATAAATAAATTGTAATAAATCATAACTTCTCAGTTTTGACGAGTGGTTCCGAATAATAAATGGTCCGTGATCGGTCAACTGGTTGAATTGTTGAAACGACCAAAGTCGATAATAAGTGTAACATATCTGGCGCCGGAGCCTAAGGCCAGGCTTATAGGCGATCCACGCTAGAATAGTTGCCAATATCAAGGACCACACACTGGTCGTGGTCGGTTTGAATAAAATTAGCACAAAAACGTCTTCCTTCTTACCGTTGATACGACCTGTCGCATATTAAATTTAAACTTTGTTAGATTTTTCTTGAATCTACAACCAATGTACAATTTAGGGTTCGGGCAGTGAAACGATAGCCCTTTGTTTCTCCCTTGTTCGATTCCGTGAATCGTGGTTATGATCCCTAAGTTTATTTTCAGATGTATTTGTGTCGGTAGCTAGTATAGAACTTTACAAACAATGTTGATTCAATTGGTACAGGTTGTGATATGCCTCGTTGTGAACGGGTCGATATTGTTATAAATGGTAAAAATCCATGGCTATAGCTTAATAAAACGTTGGTTAAAACTTGTAGTTAATTGAAATATTATTTTATTAAGATCATACCTAAATCTTTCGGAACAACTTATACAATATTATTGATATCACATTTGTACCTACTTACTTCTTTCAATACATTCATAATACTGAAACGATAATAGCTTTTTCAATATTTTACTCTTTCTATTGTATCAAATGAGGATACAATCATTCTCTCGATTTTAAGGTATTTTTATTTGTCTCGTTCATAAACAATACTTCAATCTGTTTTCCATAATTACAAAACAAATACCTACGGACTGATTTGTGCTTATTGGGATCATTGCGTAAGAACGTCCTCATTGGTACTGTCGATACAATGCTCAACAGGCGTTATATTAAATGTACCGCAGGGAACATTGACACAGAACATAACACAGACGATAGAGTGATCATGAATTTGTAACGAAGATTGTGTAATTTTAATGCGTCATATCAACCAATCCTACCACTGCTCGCCAATCATTCGAGACCCATAAGCGTTCCATTGTTGCCGAAAACATTGTACCCCTCGTACGACGAAAACGTAAAGGTGTAGAAGGCGGGAAGCGCGCGGGTACCGTCGCGCTGCGCCGTACCCGCGCCGCGCCCGCTGCACGTTTTCTTTGTTCGAGGCGCTGCCGTTGGGTACGCCGTACACGCTCCTTTGGAAGTTGCGGAGCGCGTACGGTTATCGGCCGATGTTTTCCATCATCCCTTTTGTTTATTTATTGTTATACATTTGGGTGTCGTCGACCGCTAAACGGCGGTCGGGTGACAAGCCGGAAGGTGGAAGCGAGGCTCGAGTACCTCATCGTTACGGTACCGCTCTCTTCGTATTGGACAGTGTGGTGAAGCGCGGTTCCTCCTTCGGCTGCGGGACAATTTATTGTCGCCGCAATTTGTTCAATTGTTAGGGTTAATACTCTGAATTGCACTTTGTTTATTAAATATAAATGAATGAAACATGCTTTGTTTTACTTACAATTGAACCCCGTATCCCCAGAGAAATGACAATTTTCCTAAAATTCATATTGGCATAAACAGCCCTGACCTATATATTCCCGGGTACAGGTTTTGGGCGCAAGCTAAGTGTCTGAAGACAATCAATGCTCCCGAGGGAAAACTGCACATGCGCATTGTCTTCTGGAACAAATGGTCTTACACGACCCGAGGCAAAAAATGTATAAGTCAACATAGCCTTATGCACGCTGAAATGAACGAAAAGCAAATTTTTTAGAAACAAGAACGATGCTGTTACTTCATTATAAAAAGCTTCAATTACAGAACTGAGTTAATACATCAATTGATCATAAGTAGGTACTGCTAAATAGTAGATGTTCTGATTTTATGAAGAGAAAGTAGAGATCATACAATTATGTTAGTTTCGAAATCGATCCACGAGTGTGCAAAATTTAAGTAGGCTAATTTTCATTGGTTGTTTTAAAAAAAGAATACAAAGCTAGATACATGATATTGATAATAATAGCTCAATAAATTAGCATTACGAGTATGTTATATACATATATTATATCTTTTTCCACACTGTCTACCCCGTAAGGGACCTGGCGTGAAGGTATGTATGTATATATATTTATGTAGTCTTGAATTTTTGCTTTTAAATGTGTAGACCCATTTTAAATGATTTTAACTTTCTGAAATCACTAAAACGATGTTAGCTCGATGATCTAACAGCTTTCAGAAGCTGAAAGAGGGTAATATAGGGTCTGAGTAGATTAATGTGCATTTAATGTTGTACGAACTGAAAGAGGCGTAAGGCGCAGGGCGGCGGCGCTGTGAGGCGGGCGGACGGCGTGAAGCGCGGCAGTGGCCGCCGCCATGACGGCCGGGTCGCGCGCCGCCTTGCTCGCGCTCGGGCTGCTAGCAGCTTTATACTCAGGTATATATCGTATATTAAAATAAGTCGTATTATAATTATATTCATAAGCGATTAATTGCTCAACATATTCAACCTTCATAACCGAAATATGTCCAACCATCGTGGTCAAAATAAGACCTTCCCAGCATCCGTGTACAGTGTTTCAAGATATTTCAATATTATATAAAATCTAAAATTAAAATATGTTTTCCTGCTAAATAAATTGTTACAAACTATTAGCTATTTATCATATTTTCACATCACCAGCATGAACAACGAGCTTACAGCTGCGTTTATCTCAAATGTATCCTTATTGATCTTTCATTACCGCAGCATCACACGGAAACCGAGCGATATGAATCCGTCGCACTGTACTAGCTGCTGTTATTGGAAAGATTTACTCGCTCAGTCCTATGTAGATAGATAGTTTATTTTGTATTAAAGAAGGTTTAATAAAATATTGTTTCATTTTTTAATATTACAGGATGGTGCTCGGAGGACGAGGAGAGGCTCGTTCGAGATTTATTCCGCGGATACAACAAGCTCATTCGGCCCGTGCAAAACATGACTCAAAAAGTGGACGTGCGCTTCGGTCTAGCTTTTGTCCAGTTGATCAATGTTGTGCGTACTTTTACTGTCCAAGAGAACTTTATACAATTATTATGGAAACTTTTTGATATATCTATTGTTTGATTTACAGAATGAAAAGAATCAAATTATGAAATCGAACGTGTGGCTCCGACTGGTGTGGATGGATTATCAGTTGATGTGGGACGAGGCCGACTACGGCGGCATAGGCGTGCTGCGCCTTCCGCCCGACAAGGTCTGGAAACCAGATATCGTGCTTTTCAACAAGTAAGTCACACATGCTTTTATTATCATTGTGTCCTATTCACCCAAAATTTAAATGAAATAGAAAAAAAGATAATGAAGTACTTATTTTTGATAGTGTTATACGCGCGTCAAATAACAAATAATCTTAAATAATATGTTGTTATTTATATGTACAGTGCCGACGGAAATTATGAAGTACGGTACAAATCCAATGTGCTGATTTATCCAAACGGCGAAGTTCTTTGGGTTCCACCAGCTATTTATCAGGTACAAATGTGTTCAACATATTAAAATATCTATATAATTTGGCGACGTAATAAAATAGTTAGCAATAAATTTTAAAACATTTTTCCAGAGCTCGTGCACAATCGACGTCACTTATTTCCCGTTCGATCAACAAACTTGCATAATGAAATTTGGTTCTTGGACATTCAACGGTGATCAGGTGTCGCTGGCTCTGTACAACAACAAGAACTTTGTAGATCTGTCCGACTACTGGAAATCTGGTACGTGGGACATCATCGAAGTGCCGGCATATCTAAACATCTACGAAGGAAGCCACCCCACCGAAACGGATATTACGTTTTACATCATTATTAGGAGAAAAACTCTGTTCTACACCGTTAATTTAATATTGCCCACAGTACTTATTTCGTTCCTTTGCGTCCTCGTTTTCTATCTACCTGCCGAGGCCGGCGAAAAGGTGAGTTACGTTCACATGTATCTAATTCTTTAAGGCTATTTTGGCTTGAATAATTGCTTAAATTTCTTCTTAACAACATTATAATTGCAGGTTACATTGGGTATTAGCATTTTGCTGTCACTCGTGGTGTTCCTGCTGCTCGTGTCGAAGATCTTGCCACCGACCTCTTTAGTACTGCCTCTTATCGCTAAATACCTGTTGTTTACATTCATCATGAACACTGTCAGCATCCTCGTCACCGTAATCATTATTAACTGGAACTTTCGAGGTCCTAGGACCCACAGGTACTGAGTTATGATTATAAGTGTAAATATTGTTATTCCCGAAATGGCTTATGAATACACAAGTATTTAAAAGTTATGAAAGAATTCAGAAACTTATACATCATTGTTTTTGAAGAATGCCCCTATGGATACGGAGTGTCTTCCTCCACTACTTGCCAACATTTCTTCTGATGAGACGGCCCCGTAAGACTCGTCTGCGTTGGATGATGGAAATGCCAGGAATGGGCGCCCCACCCCATGCAGCGGCTACACATGACTTACCAAAACCTAATATCAGGTAATCAGAATATTATGGCAACATCTTTACTGCTCTCTTTCGTTAAAAATGAACTAATTGTACTCACTCCACAGTGCTATCGGTATGGAACAAAGCAAAATGGAGGCGATGGAGGCAATGGAGCTTTCTAATCTCCACCACCCAAATTGCAAGATAAGCCGAGCGGCAGGAGGTGGGGAAGTGGGAGCCCTGGGAGGTCTCGGCGGACTTGGCAGTCTCGGTCTGGGCGAGAGACGAGAATCGGAAAGCTCAGATTCTTTGCTTCTTTCTCCTGAAGCAGCCAAAGCTACAGAAGCCGTGGAATTTATTGCAGAGCACTTGCGTAATGAAGATCTTTATATTCAGGTATGTAATGCAAATTACATTTACATGTTTTTTAATCAAAATTATTTTTTTCATTAAATCATGTTCGAGTATAAAATTATCTTACATTGCAGACCCGTGAAGACTGGAAGTATGTGGCCATGGTGATCGACAGGCTGCAGCTGTACATCTTCTTCATAGTAACCACAGCAGGCACCATCGGAATTCTAATGGACGCTCCCCATATATTCGAATACGTCGATCAAGATCGTATCATTGAAATTTACAGAGGAAAGTAGTCTTCTGAAGTATGACACACTAATGAGTTACTAATAATATATATGTATACATATGTGCAAATAAGAATAATTGTCACTAGTAGATTTGCATCAACCTACAGACTCGAAACGCCAGAGAGAGACAGTAATTCGTTTAAGATAAACATACTTGCACAGATTTTGAATACAATAATTAATTATTACTTATAAACTAGCACCTAAATTTTAAAAATAATGAATTAGCATAAACATCAGTATTTGTAATAACAATCCTATCCGGGATAACGTTCGTAGAGTAGGCAGACGAGCATGTAAACATGCGCGGCGAGGAGGCAGTAGTAACACTAAGTAAGCGATAGGATATTACAATGGCTGTGTTCGGTAATAAAGGCACGAAATCTAATTATAACCTAATTGACATAAGTTTGTATTAAGACAACCTTGTAGTGTTCCAAGTTGTCAATGTTGTTTGCCTAGTACTTAACGAGCGCCGAGTGTAAAAAGTTCATAACACTTCACTTGCTCAGTGACCGAGATTTTCAGCGGTTTATTGGACATCTTAGTGACTAGACAGTTTTTGCGATAAAGACATGGCCAGGCTCGTACTTCTCTTAAGGCTTTACGACAAAATGGCAAATACTAATGTATTTCATATCTTAGTATACCTCTGATATAGGTCGGTAGAGGTGAGAATTACATTATTATTGTAGGAAAAAGGCGCAGCAGCGGAATGTTATGATTTGATAGGTTATGATTTCTTAGAGGTTATTTAAAGGAAATTTAACAAGTGTAGGTATATGTTGCGCACTCGACATTTTAAACCAACATTAACTGCCTCGTTGGTCGAGTGCTAGCAAACTCGACTACCGATCGAGAAGTTCTGAGTTCGATTCCAGGTCGAGTGCTATTGGATTTTTCTATTCTGAAATTTCTAGTAGTTGCTCAGCGTCTGGATTTTTGCATGGCAATGGGCTCATCAGGTATTACATACTGGGACGTAAAAATAGCTGGTGAAACTTGGGAGTGAAACTACACTCCTCTGCCTACCTCTTTGGGGATTACAGGCGTAATGTTACGTTTAAAAATATTATTGGAACACTCGGCAAACCAATAGAGTTCGAATTGATATGTACGATATGCCCTTTCCCAAAAAGTTGTTACTGCATAGTTATTCTTGTACCCATCCATGTTCTTATAACGACAGCAACATAACAATGTTCATTGAAAACTTATGGAAAGTTTATATATATGACTCTACTTTTCACCAAACAATATAAACCCTACCTTTCATATAGGTAGTCAGACAAATGTTTTTTTATCGTTATTCTACTGATAACAGGGGCTTATATACTAGCCAGCAAACTTTGTTGGTAATGCGTCATTTAAAATTAATTTTAATCGCAAGTCAACATAACTGTGCAAGGTACGTCAGTTATCGAGTTACTTTGTTTGCATCGGTCTATCTACAATTAATTATTTTGTAAGACACTGATAAATAATAAAACGAATTTATTCTAAACGTAGCATTTTATTTCTTTACGATATTACCAAAATTGAAACAAACCGGCTCCGATGGAGGCTCCGAAGATAGTGGATATTGGTGAGTAACTTTATCTCATACCAAATATTAAAACTAGTAATTGTGTTATTTTGTGAGAACTATAATTCTGTTTACGGGGAGGGGATTTTAATTTTTTTAATAGAATATATTGAGCAGTCGGCCAGCTGATGTGGTGCTCGGCAGAGGAAATCACTGGGATAGAATGGCTAAAATATAATGATAGATGGATATGTTCACACCAATCCTTGAATTAGAATAATAAAAGTACCCGTCATGATGGTCATTGGCATAAACGTTATAGAGTTTAATTCCAGTTCAATATCTCTACACAGATTTTATTATATACAGAACAATTTTGTATTAACTTCGAAGATATCTTTGCATTGGTGTTCCTTTCCTCGACTCTGTACCTAATCGTTTATTCACTTGTATTTCAAATTCCATTTCAATCCGTCAATTTCAATTCCAGCGGCTATCGGTTCCGCGATAGATGTTACCAGCCCACTTACTTCAGCTTGCTAATAATTTAGGCTATGTCAATAACT
>DWMG01003632.1:0-11693 GCA_018244855.1 Elbella merops
GGACTTGTTGCTTCTCTTGTGGTAGAAGCGCGTTCGTTTCAAAATTCTGCTTGGGATACATTTTTTTCGCGTACTGCGGCGACGAATATGCTCCCAAGTGTTCCGCGGAAGTGAGGATAATGTAAGACAGGAGCACGATTATGACACCCATTTTGGAACGGTACTGGAAGTCGACTGAGGGTTGTAAAGGAAAGGTAACGCGAACAATGCAGAGCGATAGAGTATGAGACGGTGCGTGTATACTTCGCTATTTTATCTCTTCCAGGCCGCTTTTGTTTGTTGCACGCACGATGACATCTTGTAATGGCGCTATTGTTGGTGGCTGTTAGTGGCGCCGGTTCTGGCGTTTTGTATCTCAATATTTTTTACTATGCCACCGAATAGTACATTTTCAGAACAATGTCCCACTTATTGTTTATAAACAAATAATAGAGTAAATCAATTTTTTTCAGACATTACGTCTCAAAATACGAGTATATATTATATATTTGGTATAGCAACGAACAAACATTGATTTTATTAATGTTATTTTGTTATAAATCAAGATGTTATTAATTAGCTATCGTAGCTTCCCTTTTCCAAAAAAAAATTCAATTTTAATTAGGTCTATAAATTTAGCATTTAAACAAAAATGCTCAATATATATGTATCCTTTTATAAAAAATTTAAATGCAGTATAATATTTAAAATTAATGAAAGTAACTGTGCTAACGATCAGTGTCAGTAATGCGACAATGACAAAGTTACCGGAACACGTTTGTTTAACCGCACTTCAGTTCCGTAACCGTCAGACGCGGCCGGTAATGAAGTTTCGGTAACACAAGATGACGCAGTGACATAACACTTGTCTTGTGACACTTATTACAATGTGGAAATGTCACCGGATTTATTAACGTAGGTATGTGATACATACAAAATGATCTAAAATTAGTAGGAACACACCCTAGATAATTAGATTATACGTATACATCCCCAAAACTTCTTTAAAAGTTCTAGAAACATAATGTAAACGCTGTTTTAGGATTAGACTTAATTAATAGCCCCTCCCGTCCGATCACTTGGACCGATGACCTTAAGAAAGCGGGTGGTAGCAGCTGGATGAGATCTGCGGACGCTCGAGTATTGTGGCACACCTTAGGAAAGGCCTATGTGCCGCAGTGGAAGGTTACAGATTGACGTGATGATGAAGTAATATTGTATACCGTACATGGTAAAATATTAAGAAGACAGATACCATATGAAATCTTTCAGAGCTATCTAACATCCAATTTTCAATAGAAGAAAGCAACTGGCTTCATCGTGAATCGCAGTAACTGTGCAATTTTCCTCATGGATGGCGTCGTTCATAGACCATTAAAGTCACCTGACTTTAAGAATGAAAGCCTATGAAAGTAAAATCATTCACGATAATACCATGCAGGTAGGTTACGCAGCATATTTAAGTACGTACATATTTATATTTATAGACGATTATTTTTATTACTGCATCAAGCAGATGCCATCGAGCGCCCAGTATCTCTGATAACAAACTTAACGTGCTATCTACCCTCTCTTCGTACACGCACGCCAATGTCGTAGATTTCGTACTCCCTCATCGATCAGTATCTAGTCTATTTATCTATAGACCATTGAATTTTAAACCATCCATCTAAACTACTCGTATTTCAGCAAAAAAATGTAAAAGGTACAAGGTTAAACTAGATTTTTGAAATCTCGCATTTCGGGTTTTAGATGTTTGTTAATTCAACGTCGATGGTCATTTTGGGCTACAATAATCTTAATCCTATCTCATTCTGTAACCAGACCGTATCCAATATTCAAAATGTATCGGATCAGTGACTATCCACTGTCCACATCCACTGTCGATCTAAGCTTAACAATTACACTAGTTCCATTGACTGTCACTGCTTACGTAAGGAGTATAATTTTGATACGTTGCTTTCTCTCTACTTTTCGAATTCCTTTTTTCAATAAAGTACACACGAACCCATACAAGTATTTTGACAACAGTTTAAATCGTGAACACGTAATGCTCTATATAGCATGTAGTTCCTCTTACGTTACGTAATCGAGCCGGTGGAGTTTGTGCTACTTCCAAAACTGATTTTGCCATCTCACAACTATTATGTTTTGTAAGTATGTAGGTACTTAAACGAGGGTTCTGGGTAAAATATTTGCAATAAAATAAGGTAGAAATTGATTGTGACTATTATTATTGTTTACAAGAAAGAAAATATGTGATTAACTGGTTCTCGGATATCATCTTCTCTCTATCCTAAAGCAATATTGAGCGTGGATACGCAATTCGTGAAACATGGGAATGTATCGCAATCCGCTGCCTACTCCGTTGAGGATATCTAGGCGTGATGTTACGTTATAATATTAATGAACCTCAAATATTTACTCCCTTACGGGAATTAGGCTCGCTAGATTATAATACATATTGACAAATTAATATTAAAACAGTATTTTTGATGATATTGTTTTTCAAGGCATACCGCTACCTAGTGGGCATCTTGGTAACTAATTATATACAACTAGTTTGTATTTTGTAAAAGTGCAGACATATTTTCATAGAGGGCGCTTTTAAGTTATTTGATTGTGGGAGTGAAACTTGTTTTACAAGTCTATGCTAGATGGCGTTCTAGAAATTAAACCTCACGATTGATTCAGTTATGTAATTCGAATGAATATCATTTTTTAATTATTCCACAAGTTTTAATAATTATACAAATGTAATCAATAAATAATAACTTACTTTTTGCGAGTTATTTGGTTTGTACCCGGTCACTTTTGTATAGAAAAATATAATAATTAATACAGTTTATATCAAATGCCTACCTAAAGAGATATTACCATGTGTTCAGAATACCAAATTTTTAGGTTCTTTTCTGATTATCTCTGTAAGTTAAAACAACAGTTTTGGGTATGTAACTTACTATCTGTTTTTATACCTATAAATACTAGTCCTAGTACCTAGTACCTAGTAGTGGTTGAAAATGGTATGTTGAACTTATATTACAAAGGGAGAGCGTCAGAGTCAGGGGTCGTCAGTCATAATTCCACGGTCAGGTGTGGTCTGAGCCATTATAAACGGCAATTTATAGTAAAGTTAATGCAAGTGTTGGTAGTTTCACCGACTGTTTGCGGCGTGAGAGCGAGCGGTGAAAATGATTCGGTATCAGAAAGTGAAACCGGGCCTTGACCGTCACGACCGCAAAGCTGAAGAGTTGCTTTGAGCTATATTTAGTAAGATCTACATAAATATACGGAAAGCTCTTTCTTTGCGAGTGATATACTCCTAAATTGGCATATTATTTATCTATGTACGTATATTGAACATTACCTATGTACTTATTCGTCGTAATGAAAGATTTCCCTAACGTAAAATGTACTTTATAATTTGAACTCCACAATAACTTGTAACCACAAAAAATCCATTAAAGTGGATGAAAACAAAGCCAACAGAAAATAAATTAAAAAAAAATCTTTTCAACTTTTTATCTCGTATCAAACATCTATCAATATATATTTTTAAAATAGTTCACGGCCAAATTTTATTATTTTACTAAATTATTACTAGAAAACATTCATTTTAATATCATTTGGTAGAGAGACCATTAAATGCTAATGAAATTATAGGTTTGTGTTATTAACTTGGATTTAAAGTATGATAGGGGGTCAGAACTTCAAAAATCTCCGAAACCGGCATGCATGTATCAAGATATTGATGACTAGGGAAGAAGTACGGCAGGTATGCAAGAATAGAGATATTTGGCACTTCGTGCTCTCTATCTGCCCCGTAAGGGACTTGACGTGAATATATGTATGTATGTATGTAATTAAAGATTCTTACATATCCAACTTTCGTATTTTACACATATTGAAATTTACAGGGGTTCCTTCCACGAGTTCCACGTAAGTAAATTATAGTTTTCCAAACATCTCAAAGCGAACAATCGACGAAGTTACATATTTCGCTTACATATATCTAATATTTCGCTACATAATATTCTACTCTATTGACGTCTCTGTTCACATTTCCCGTAGTTCAAAAACGTTTACGCCGATTGCGTGGAAAGCGGTGTTCTATAGCTCTTATAACATTTGTTGCAGATTGTACACTTTCAATGTTCACTGTGATGTAATTCCAATCATTCAACTTTTACATAATATAATGTCCGATAAAACATCTAAAATTTGTGTTTATAATATAATAATAAATATAATTTACTATGATATTTGGTCCTCTTTGAATATCGATCATCGCAATCAAGAAAAAATAAGGTCTTGTAAACATACATACACATTATATGCGAATCTTAGAACTTGAGAACCGAATATTATATTCATGTCAGTTATTAATGGTAGCGAGGGGCTTCCTCTTTAATGGGTATCTAATATTCGAAATTTAAGAATTTGCTACTTAGAGACATCCACCTTCATCTAGGACACTTGATGAGGTTTGTGTGTGTTGCCTGATTTTCAACCAAGTTAAAAAAACAGGAAGTTCTCAATTTCTATATTTGTTGCCTAAGACTCCGTCATTTATGAAGCGACCGGGAAAATTATTTTATGTCTGGAAAGTGAACCCTCACTTTCAGATTGGTTCAAATTCAATTTGGGAAAAAAATGTAAGGGTGAAAAATGTTATGGGCTAGAATTTTGTTTATACTTACACTTGTTATAACTTAGAATCTGTGAGAAAATATACCTACATTAAAAAAAATACAATTGAAGAAAACACTCAACAAAAATTAAGTGCGTTTTTTTCAAAACCAAATGGTTTGAAGTCGGGTTTTTTTTCTAGTTTAATGCTTTGTCTTGTCGTCGTACGTTCTTCTGTTTTTTTCTAAGCCTCACAGAATTATTTCCTATGGTATACAATAGCGCCATTTATATAAAAGATTATTGCGACGCCGAAGGAAGTTGGGGTTTACCCAGGTTCCAAACACAGCACGTCTAGCCACGGAAGAATGCATTTTAATTTTTAATTACTTGGGCTTGCTGCTCTATATTCTGTAATAATAACTTTGAGTTTGATAGCGGAGGGGCTAGGAACGAGTGAAAGAGTGTGGCAGATAATATCAACACGACGCTTATGTTTCTAGTTTAAATGGTGCATTAAAATCATTTGTTGTACTGGTCGTCTTTTTGTTTTCGTTTAAAGTGCTATGTTTTATCGCTTCTCTGATCTATGGTTGTCGTCACTTTGTATTTCAATTGTTAAAGGAAGTTTGTTATAATTATAGCAATTTTAGTTTGCTCTTTAAAATTTGGATTCTAAATTCCGTACTAACAGAAGTTGCCATTAGAATAATTTTAAATACGTTTACAATCGACGTTCTACAAATTATATGTTAGCTTAAAAAAATATTAAGGTGTAATTAGGAGACTTTCTTTTGCGGTAATGTGCAATTAGTGTAAAGCATTGGTCGGCCCAAATTAAGCGTTATTACAAAATTCTAACAGAAGTTTTACATATAAGTGTTTAACGAGTCGTGAAAAAATATTTCATTCATTATAATTACTACTGGTTGGTAAAATATAACCATTTCTTTCGTGAAACACATTTCACTTTTAAATCACTCCTAATGTTATAGACGTTTCTAGAGATTGAATTTGCTCTTTGTTTATCGAAACAAAACAGTTCGCACAGTAAGTTTTAATATTTGACCGAAATATAAAAATAAATAAACTGAAATCCTTTCTATATAAAACTACTGGTAGGTCTAATGGTATTGTTTTTTTTAATAACTCATAGTAGGTATTCGAAATAACTACGATTAATTCGTTTTACCATAATTGTTCTTGGAAGTTCTAAATGTCCTGATAATCATTTTAGAAAGAAATGCGTTAGGTCTGTAAGGGATAGGAATACCTGGGACTTCATGATTCCTGACTGTCCCAAGGGACCGGCTAGACATGTGACAATGATAATGATACATTGACTATATAATACATGGACTGAAGAATATAACTACTCTCAGTGTTTAACTACTTTTAGGCACAATGGTTGATACTATAGATGCGTTGTTGGAATAATGACATAATTATAGAAAATATACCTATGTATATTAATTAGGAATAACATGTATTTTGATACTCTTAAGCCTGCAATTATATTTATTTCCTAAAATATTAATATCAAATCCTCATTAGTACTAACTGTCGAGCAAAATACCCAAATGACGTAACATTAACTTACTTTCAGCAGCGTCAATCAGTGTTTTGGGTAAAAGTGCAAGTGAAATCATATTTAGAAATTTGTCCACGGACACAATTTGACGAGTTTTAGAAAGCATAAAGGAACCGCGGGGCGTTAAATGAGAGTGGCGTGAAAGGAAATACAGCGTCGGGGTACGGCCGTGAGCCGTGACAGCGCTAGGGACTACACGCCGCGCTGATTTACAAGTACCCTCAAGTTAAACGAAATGAAAATTCATTATTCTTATATCATGACCTTGTTTATGTTGTCATCTGAGTGTAAAAATTATTTTCATGTTGTAAAATTTGTCCTAATAACAATTGTAATAGGACATGTAGATATGTTAATCAACTAATAACAATTGTAATAGGACATGTAGATATGTTTTTTGATAGGAAAAATGAATAACTTTCATACCTGTATATAACATGTTAAAATGTATTTCTACTACGAGTCAATTTTGAAAATATGTTGTTTAAACGGTCAAACATTTTATAATAAAAAGATAGAGATCAAGAAATAAACATTATGATCTTTTTCATACTTATGTTTTAGTAACAGTACCTTTGCATTCAGCTTTACGATGTTAAACTCAGACACAATGACAAGGAATATTCTATTATTCAAAGAAAGTAAGAAAGTCCAGTTTTTATGAAGCAAAGTATAATACGCACAGTATTCTTCTACACGGCTTTTCAAGTGCATAACTCATTGTTAAGTAAGACTGCAAGCTTACTTCAGATATACAAAGATTTTTCGGTTAAAATTTACAGTAAAATCTTCAGAAGAAACTTGTTTCGCTCGGAGCATTTTATCTAAAGATATCGTCATGTTATTATGTAGAAATTTTGTTTTTGATAAATGAAAGCTACAATGAAGGATAAACGTGAATTATAACAAAAAAGTTCTGAATTATGGGTTGTATAGAAATAAAATTAAATACTGATGTACTTTTATTTGAGTTGTAAATTGTTTCTAATGATAGTGTTTCCTGTACAAGCATTATATACCTTTGTTATAGTTTCCTTTATTACATTTCTGCTCCACTGATGGATCTGGAATAGCCAGTACCTATGCTGTAGGAGCGTTATATGATCGGAAATTCTCTATATCGAAAGTTTTTAAACCTTCATTAGGAATTGTACATCAACCCTTTTGTCGTTTATCATTGAATAAAGTCTCTTCCACTGAGAGTTTTATTATTATTAATGTTGTTGCTGATATTACTTAACCTCAACATTTGAAACTTCAAATTTATTATTTCAGCGAAAGGCGAGGTCCTGTTCTTTTCAGGGTAGGCAGAGAGCAACGAGTGCCAAATATATTTATCACACACGCACGTCGCGTCGGTTTCGAAAACTTCTGATTCCCCAAGTATTTACTAAATAGAGATCTGAATCTAAATGTTATATTTAACTAAACAGCCGGATGTGTTGTGTCGGAACAATACGTTAATTGCCCACATCTTATGTAAATGTATCACGCCAACACCTAAGTGGCTAAGTAAACACTCTCTAATTAGGGAACTAACAGTAGCCATTGTTTCGCTATGATTTATTTTTTTATGGTAAAAAAAGAAAATAATATGAACTTGTACTTAAAAATTAAAAGTATATAATAATGAAAACAGGTGGGGACGGAGACTAAGATTTACCTATATTGGTCAAATAGGTCAGAACTGGCTGATGGAGGAGCTAGTGTTTAAAACAGGCGCACATAATATTATATATATAACGAGAGTACTCATTGTGGGAGAAGCATGTCAGATCTATAAGGATATACATATTTGACAGTGACAATTCACTACTCCGTAATGACGTAAACATGAAAAACCAGGAGATTTCCTTTATATTGGTAGGTTTTACCAAAGTATAAAAAGTGAAAACATCTAATTCAATCGATAATATAAAACGTGTTGTATAATAGCGTAAGTCGTGTAAGTGTTATAGTGTAGAGTCGATAATATAAAATGTGTTGTGTAATACTACATTTTGGTGCGTTGACCTTTCATTGTTTTTTGTGTTCAGTCGACGTGAACATCGCCGTGTAAGAAATCGTTACTAAATGAACTGTCTAGATACATTTTTCTAACTAAACCTTTCTCTTTACTATTATGGTTTGTTTTTAGATTTGCATTTAGTTCACTTACCATTATGTTAAGCTTTCGTAACATTGTTTGAACCGGAGGTGGAATGGGGAGATTGATTCAGAAACAATTGAGCTTTTAAGCAAAGTTGTTCTTTGTGTGTTTGTTGTGTATCATTATGTTTTTGTTTTCGGCAATCACTAGACAGATTTTTTTTTTAACTATTGGTAATTTGCAAACTATGAAACGAACTAACATGTAAGGTTAATATTTAAGGTTTTTTTTTATAGAATAGGGGGCAAACGAGCAAATGGGTCACCTGATGGTAAGTGACTGTCGTCGCCCATGGACACCTGCAACCCCGGGGTCAGCAAGTGCGTTGCCAACCTTTAAGGCCTTTAAGCCGTTACTAACGATACGATACTACGATAAGCAATATATAATACTAACGATGAAAATACACTTATTTTCTTAAAAATAAACTGACCATAAATAATGTTATGCAACATTTAGAACACATAATTAAAGAAAGAAACATAAAAATAATTATGGTCACGTTACGGCTTATGACTGATTGTAGTGGCGCGAATTACAGGTCTATGTCCAAAAGTAGTCTTATAAAGGCTGATGGATGAAGTCACTCAAATCTCCAAGGGACATGAAAGAAAATTTTAAATATTTAGACGAGAAAATTCTTTTTCATTTACACAGACTCACACGTCGAAACAAATTCCATAACATAGTAATTCTCATAGAAAGTCCATCCAATAACACGCGAACCGCCGCCAATTTAAGATTACGTAACAATGCACAACCAAAGATTTGTTACCGAACATTAAAACACGAACCTTTCCACCTCAAGCTGTTCACTTTGCTTACTGAGGCGTGCAAAATTGTCGTAATAAACTCACACTGTTACCCGGCATTAGTACGAGTATGTTTAGTTGCCCGAGTCCTCGCTACGAGTACGAAGTATGTCTTATCCATTTCTTCTCGTAGTCTAGTTTTCTTCATTCATCATGTATGTACATCGCACATCAACTTTGGTGATTTTGTATAGACCCTTATTTTTTCCATTAGTTTTCTTTTTACCAAACATATTACAGAATATTTTGAACATTTTCAAGGTGAAAACGAAGTCAGGAAAGTTATAGTTAATGTTGCATGTTGTTTATCCGCTGCCCTACTTGTTATGTAAGCATTAAGGGATAGATCTGCCCAGATCTCAGAGTTGAAGATGGTAAGAAGGTGTGATATTTGTCGGTAAAAGTATAAAAGTATACGGCATAATTAGAGCGAAGTTGATCCAGTGATATGGGTAATAAGTGGGCTAGATAATAAAGTGAGAGCTAGCTTGACGTCAGAAGTACAATAATATAGATAAAAGATACATGTCTTCTACTAAGTTCTTAAAGATTTCTTTTATTATTCACTCAGTTAATCCATCAATAAATAAATTTGTTTTCAAATACTATCGGTCTGTATATTCACAAATTGTAATATGAGATCGTGCCTCATATATGATAATAAATCTTTATGTGTGGGACGAGACGTGGTAAAAGTTTTCACATATTATCTTGAGAGAAAATTCTTGACAAAATGAAAAAGGTTTCACCTCGTCGCAGGTCACGGCTTCCAGAGAAGCGATAGCCAATTAAGATAGGCCGTCGACAAATGACAATTGTCATGTAATTATGTCGGTCAGTCGTCGTGACCGAAATAAAGTTACCACTGCATTAGAGAGCAGGGAGGGCGGTTGTGGTGCATCTACTATCAAAACTATATCAATGAGCTGCGGCCGCCGCCAGCGCTCAGTACTCGCGCGCCTCGCTTGCGCGCAAACACGTGTACCAAAGAAAGTGAAATTGCTCGATGAAAATGACAGTGATACTTTTAGTCTTTTGCTTTTTTCAATTAGTTATCGCCATTCCAAACGACCAAACACAAATAGAGAAATACAATGATAAAGTCAAATCATACCAACTTGAAATGGCAGGAAAGGATCCAATTACAATTATCGAAACAGTACCGGCGGATAAGCTACAAAAAAAATGGTCCGAGTCTATTGACGAACTAGAAATGAAAAACTTGATGACTCATATCGTACATGACGTCAACGGTGACCGCCCGCGCTGTTATGGTCCTTCATGCCAAGATGGATTTGATGAAAGCGAAGGACCACAAGAGGATATTCAAGAATTCATAACAGAAAACGCTGACAAGTTAAAAGATTTTCCAAATTTTTCCAAAGATCGTTTAGAAGCCATAACCGCATTAGCAGCAAAATTAAAAAAAGATAAACTTAAAGCGGACAGGTTTCCGTCTTATAATAATGAGGAAAATGATGAAGAAGATAATGGAAAAGTTTATACATATTGGAATCGGCTAAAAGTAAAACAGCACAAACATCCATATGACGACAAGGACGGCTGGGTAACGTTGGAACCTGTGGCTTGGTCTACGAGTAAAATTTCAAAGTGGAAACCTAATGTTAAAAAACAAAAACCCAATCATTGGAATGACGATGATAATAGGTTTTCGAATGATGATCAATATTCTTCTTACCAGGGAATGGAAAGCAGCTACACTTATCCCCAAAAGAAACCAACTGTATCGAATCGACCGGGTTTTTTTAATAACAAACTGCACATGTCTTCGGATTATGATAGTGAACTTCCTTCAAAGCCAACTTGGACTTCTGGCAATAATATAAATAGATTTCCACAACCTACGCATAGCTATCATTCGTCGTGGTCCCCTGATGAGAGTAGACGGCCACACAAGCCACATTGCAATTCCGAAGAAAATTATCCCAATGATGATACCGTGTTCTATGGAATATCGGACTCAGTGATTACTGATCCTCGTCCAACTAACTTCCCCTACGAGTATGAGGCTCTTCATCAAACTTCTAATCAAAAACGACCAATAAGAAGACCAACGCAAGTTATTTACGCTGGACCTGAATTCGATGGTGATCGCTCCTCGAGACC
Source organism: Elbella merops (assembly GCA_018244855.1). NCBI lineage: Eukaryota > Metazoa > Arthropoda > Insecta > Lepidoptera > Hesperiidae > Elbella > Elbella merops. The sequence continues at coordinate 11,288 of DWMG01003632.1, forward strand.
ACCGCATGGTGATGGACAATGGGTTCTCTTATCAACGACCAAAGGATATCGGAACAAGAAACGCCAAAGATCACTTAACCATTCAGAGGAACCTTCAAGTTTGCCCTCTGTCACGTCACATCAAGCTGTCGCTTTGACAGTTCTTCCCGTAGATGGAACTAAAACCAATATGACCACTTCTCACGGCGGGATGTTGGAGGTGGAAAGGAGTTTTCAGACCGTAGAAGAGTCCAAGCGAGATATGGATAAGAAAAACGATCTAGAAGTTGCCGAGTCCCAAATCAGACCAGTGAAAAAGAAAGTGATAAGAAGGAAGGTCGTTCCACATAAAAATACCCCCGATAGTTCAGCTGTTTTAGCGGCGGTCGGTGCTGGTATGCTGCCCGCTACCATGGCTATGGTGGTG
>DWMG01003633.1:0-11691 GCA_018244855.1 Elbella merops
ATGTGTGAGAACCCTTGTAGCGATAACGATTATTCCCAACTTGCGTTATCGTGTGCTTAAAATTGTTGGCGACAACAGTATATAAATCTGAATTACAAATTTAAATAATCGCTCTAAAATAAATAACCTCGGGAATTCCAATGTTCAAGGCTGTATGACGGTGAACACTGTGACATCTTGTAAATAATATCATACTACTAACAAAATTATAGGAAAAGTACACAGATGATTCCTTGGCACAGTTGAAAGCGTTGTGTAATTGTTAAGACAGAACAATTGAAAGGGCCACAAAGCATTGACTGTAAATAACTATTGAGAAGGACCCATTTGTACCAGAAATTCACTGGAGCGGTCTTGAGTTGTATGCGTCATTAGACTTTGTGTGCGCTATGTTGGCATGTTCAATATTAAAAGTTCTAGCAAAACATGTTTTGATTTCGACTTCAAGTCAGTATTTGTAAGCATCCAACATGTTTTGAATTTATCGTTATTTTCTAATAATTACTGACACGTGTCAGGTTTCGAATAATAGATTACAATACTGTAGTTTTTATTGTGACCAAAATAAATGACTTGTTGCAAATGACCAAAGTATAAAATAGAGTCTACTTCAGAACGCACCATCACGTATATAATCCCCGACGTGGTAGGCAGAGAGTTTAATACACTTTCCCGTTTACCAGTCACGGTTACGCTCCCTCTCCCCATGGAAGAGGTAGTAAGTCTATTGCCATAAATCATCATCATCATCGTCAGCCTCTAGATGTCCACTACTGGACATAGGTCTCCTCTAATCAGCACCACTCCTTCTGGTCCTGGGCCTTCCGAATCCAGCAGTTTCCCGCTGTCTTCTTCAGGTCATCAGACCATTTGTAGGAGGGCGACCTACGCTCCTTTTACCGAGATGTGGTTGCCACTCGATGACCTTTCTTCCCCATCGGTTGTCGGTCACTCGCGCAACGTGGCCTGCCCATTGCGACTTCAACTTACCAATTTTCAGAGCTATGTCGGTGACCTTGGTTCGTCTACGTTTATTGCCATACACCGGGCACAAATCCAGGCTCCCTGCAACTCCTAGAAATTTCTACTAGAAAATTTTAGAAAATCCAATAGTACTCGACCCAGAATTCGAATACAAGACCTCTTGATCAGTAGTCGCGCTTTGCATCCACCCGTACAACTAGGTAGTCAAACGAGTAGAAGCACGATCAATTAGTTAATAAAACCAAGTGTCCATTTACGGAATTCCTTTGTTACAATATTAATGTAACATTACTCTGCAACAGTTCATGAGGAAGTTATTTCATGTTAACCAACATGTGTTTAATTACGTCAGTGTGTATTACATTACATTACATTAATTTTGTAGCCACAACTTACGAACACAATGTAACGAGTTTCATAATAAATTATTAAGTGGAATAATGTCGACATCACCAGCCTAATTATTATCAGTTGTTGAATATTTCAACTCTTTTTGACCGTCGTAATGCAGAACGATGTCACTATAATACATTAAGTATGAAGTTTTTACGAAACCTAAAGTTACTTAGTTAAACTCTAGCATGTCAGGTTTGTAAGGCTAAAGGTATGAGGCACTTTTCACTTTTCCTACCCCGTAAGGGTCCTGGTGTGTTGATTACAATAATAATATTTTTTTAATTTGATAGAAACACGGAAGATACCACTTGTAATTCCTGAAGAGGTAGAGAAAAGAGTGTAGTACACCGCCACGATTCACCAGTTAGGTTTTTACGTCCCATGGAATAGGTGACCCTATTGCCATACACCGGGCACAGATCCAGCCTCCGAGTTACTACTAGAAATTTTAAACTAGAAAAATCTAATACCACCCAACCCGGGATTTCAACCCAGGACCTCCTGATCGGCAGTCGTGCTTGCAACCATTCGACTAACGAGGCAGTCTATCGTGCCGTGTACCCAACGTTATTTGACAGAAATTCATATGATCACAAAACGCAGTTTCTCAAGTTATAAAAATTATTAAGGTTACAATATTTGTTTATGTATATATAAATACAATTATATTAAATAATCTCTGTGCCCTATAAGATTCGTATCTGACATTAGAGAAAATTATAATTGAATAAATATTTTATTACAACCTGTTTCCCTAAAAATAGACATAGCTCTATATGTTACATTTTTCGTTATTTAGAAGATTTTACGTGGGTGACCTTTATGTCTCTACTGCATTTACGTCAAGTATACGTAAATCTCGACAGAAGCATAAAAGCGATGGCGTGTGTGGGTAGAGTTCCAATTGCGCGAGCTTTGGCTTTTCTGTATTGTGTAGATATTGAACCGTCTATTTTAAGCTCACATTCAGCTCTACTATTTCTACATTGAACGCCCAGTTTATTATATTAGGATAATAATATTATTTGTTATGACCTTTTAATTATACTCAGACTTGCCCTTTACACCTTGACGTCATAAAGCTAAATATATGTTTTTACTTAAGGCAACAACGAAATAAATTCTATTCTGTATAAGGTACAGTTATTACAGAAATAATTAATGATCTATAGTACAATGTTATTATTACATTAGGTAACAGATTACAGCGTTGTAGAATGATAGACGGTATTTCTTACGTCTAGAGATATAGGAGAGTTAAGCAAACTGTTGTTTCCTAAATTTTTGTATTCGGACAAGACTAGCCGGCGATACAGGGATCGCGAGCGGCGGGATCAAGCAGTGCGTGTGCGCATACTCGCGGTCGCCTCGCTTCCCACTCGGCTCTAGCGCGCCTCGACGGCCACGCGTGTATCCCTGTTTGCCGAACGCTTCACCGCACGTGTATAGTTACTTCAATTACGATATCTGTCGCCGGCTCGCCGACCGGCTTTCCGAGAACGAGTAATGGGCCGATAACATTTAATTGGCCACTTAGCTATCGGGTGATAGATCGTGAGTGCAGTGACGGAACTCCCTTGTGTGATGGCCGAAAACAGCGCGCTCATACCTGAGGGCCTCACAATGTTTACTCCGACCAAGGCTCTGAAAGAAGTGAAGGACCTTTCCACGAATTTAGTTAGCGGGGACTTTGAGAGACAATATAGGGATGGTATGATGGAGAAGAGCGCGAAACGTAGGAGTAATTGTGTGATTATCGGCGTGTCGCTCGGAGCCTTGACCGTCTGGCTGCTGGTCCTCACGATTGTCCGGGAGGTGCAGATCGCGCGTCTGCGGCAGGACGTGGAGCAACTGAGCGCCAATATGATTGCGATGTCAGCCACCGTGAAGTCCTTGAATCAGAAGATAACGAATACAAAGTTTTTCAATGAGTTAATAACACTCGAAGACACGGTGAGTAAATGTTTTGGCTTATTTACATCATGCGCAAGGTCAATTCGACATAGAAATAGAAATGGCACGCGAAACGGTGTAACGATATAAACAATGTGAGCTAAGAAGTTTCTACGTCCATTCATTTACGAAATAATAAACACTATATAATTATGTATGACTATTAGACGCTATCAGCCATTAGTGTCATCATTATCTTCGATCAACTAATAGCATAATTAAAAGGTTTTTCAGAACGTGGGATAATATGAATCTTTAGAGACCATACCTTGGTTTCTATCCTAATTAATTACCACAGTTTTATTATTAGCTGCAAAGTATTTTCGTGAAATATAAAGTTAGGAAAAGACAAACATCATTAATGTATAATGTCATTACGATCTAGGCAAAGGCGTCGGATTTCTATATACGGTCTCGTCGTATAGATAAATGGAATTTACTCAGATGTTCAACGCCGAGTCGTCGTGTATGAAGCGTGTAATTATAAGATGTTAGATAACGAGTCGGACCTCGGCCAAGGTCCTATTACAGCCTGCCGCGATTATTATGCTCAATTAACCTAAACGATGACTGCTAGATGACGTGAAGAGAAAAGATCCCATATTTATACATACTAGTGTCCCAGTAGCGATCGAAACTCGATCGTAAATCATAAAAAAATCAGTTTGAATGTTGTCTAGGTTCTAATGTCAAAGACTATGCTGAAATAAATCTTTCCTCTGTAGGCGTACTACTTATTGACAACGATTCACCTCATGTCTAACATTGACAATAGGAACGTAAATAATAAATGGTTTATTTAATTCAATGTAAGGTATTTGTAATATGTATTACACATACATTTAATATTAGGAATAAACCATATTAATTTATTCTCAATTTGACCAGAGACTTTAACCTTAAACGAAGGAGTATATGTGTGACAATTGCATGGTAGTGTGTGTAATGTTTTTTTTTATTTATTTAATGTATTTTCATTCATTATTTTTAAAAAATATTAGCATTCTGCACTCCTCCTCTACATAAACTATAAGTGTGCCAAATTTCATACTCCTCTGTCCGCGCAATTTTCATAAAAAGAGGTACAAAGTTTTTTCTTCACGTATTAATATGTATATATTATCCATATGGATCAATCACCACTATCTCCAACTAATCTCCACTAATAATAATAATACTATACAATTTATTTTGATATTAGGATATTTTGATGGAACTAAAATATAATCGAAGGCGTTACGAGGAGTCCAAATATTGCGATTTATGACTTCTGCGTAATGTAACATAAACAAACAGCGCGCCGAAATGTGAAAGGGCAATAAATATTTGAGCGTAATGTACACAAAGAAGCATTACTGTAATCAGGATCGATCATAAAATTCGGTCATGCCTCTTGTTGATTTTGATTCCGAGCATACATAAGTCAGGAAGACGAGAAAAATAAGCAAATCATACAAGCACGGAATGAAAATAATTCATTAGATACTGTGCGGTACTAGAAATGTAAAAATTAAACATACAGGATACTCGTATGTTTGTTATTGTACATTAATTTGGGTTCACATGATTATCTATTTATACGATAGAATGTGTAAAGTCAACGTTTTGTGTAGAACCTTGTGGGCATGTAATAATCAGGATCATTAATAAAAGTAATAGTGTTTTTATTCAAAACCCTTTAAGGACCATTAAGGATTTTGTTTGCAATATTATAATTTATATTAAGAAGACTTCAGAGGTTTCATAAATATATTTTGTAGTGGGATGTGAACATTTTTGGCTTATAATGCGGGTGAGAGAATTGGGCAAAAAGCGACGTGTCGCTGGCGCTATCGCGTGGAACCGGTTTCATTCTTAACACAGACCAGTTTGACGTAAACAAAAAACTGATGAACCGAGTTCGTTCCGCGAACCACATTACGCAACAGATAATATAAGCTGTGGTCAATCGTATCGACAGTGCGTCATCATCATCAACCATTTCATCGTTTGACTGTTGTTCACGGGACTTCTCTCAGGATAACAAGGGTTAAAGGGGTGCCTCATTAGCTAAATGTGAATGTATACTTTACAGTCTTTACAGGATGTTAAGGAGAGTTCTAAGATATACAGGTCCTCCTATATGAATAGCATAAGTCAATGATACCACATAGATATTGTTCTGTAAAAACATATGCAACATCTTCCATTTTATTTTCTGTTCGATTTAGTTACTCACGCTCCTATATAAACGTTTAACAATATCGTTTAGGCATTATGAGTTTTTACTCTTTCTTTTCATTTTCTAGTTTATTAAAAGAACGAAGTTTAAGCTGGCTTGAGCTCAGTATGGATATGACTAAATCGAATAAATTTACACATTATTCTTATAGCACTTTAAGCCATCTTTAATACTTGTGGAATATGAAATCTGACACGAAATGATGTTCGTTTTGATTTTCTATTTTATTTATTTTAAAATACCAATGTAAAATTTAACTATTCACCTGACAGGGTAGAAATAGGTGGCAACATTGTTAACATACATATTAACAAACATATTAACATGATTCATACCATATAAGCGTGCCTCCAGCTTAGTTCCTAGTAATATACATATATGCTTTTAAAAAGGTACGTGTGGGAATTTTTCTGTATTTGTGTGGGCTGCTTCCTGGGGTATGTACGAGAGTATTCTTTATTCTAAGCTACTTTGTACACATGGCACAATTTCATATACATATATACCTGCACACACCGCAATATAACACATGTGCATTAATAATATTATCTATATTTCTTAATAAATCAATACTTATTGTTAGCAGAAAACTGACACGGTTATTTTGCTACTACTGGCAGTAGCTTATAAAAATTACTTACGTCAAATTGACACTAAACATTATCAATTCAAGGTTATTAAAATGAAGGCTTACTTAGGATATTGACAATGTCTTAATATTAATATCTTTGATACTGGATCCGTTTCCCTACATTTTTTGTATAGTAATGTATGCATTCCTGAGTTATTTTCATATAACACAACAGACAAGAGGCAGTTTTAGGTTCAGCGATTCAAAGCATTAAAAAGCAATTGATATAGAACTATTAGAATACTATCGATCAGATGAAGGAATTGATTCCTATGCTACTCTATTTAGAACATTGAGTAACTTTTATTATTATGTAAGACACGAGACACTACACATTGTCGAAAACCTGTCTTAACCATATTGTCCATACTAATATTATAAATACGAAAGTAACTGTCTGTCTGTCTGTGACATCATCACGGCCAAACCTCCGAACCGATTGTGATGAAATTTCATATAGAGATACTTGAGGGACTTGGGCGAGTTGTCAATTGTCATACATTTTCGATATAATTGCTAATGTTGTGTTCAATTGTGTAATTGAATCAGCCAACATTCGGAATCTCCACGGACCAAGTCGCGGGTAAAATCTAGTACTAAATAAACAGTTCAATCTGGGATAAGATAATTGACGCAAATAACATATTTAGCGATTCGAAAAACTTCAGGTTTTTAAAAATATTTCTGACTAGATTTACAAAATGATTAATAACGTTCAGGCAGAATTGTTATTAGTTTGTACAGATGCTTTCGTGATTGCATTGTTCGTTTAAACAATTTTGTGCTGTTTACAACACTGAACGACATATAACATTTTTTTAAATTGTATGAACTGGATTTCCATATATATTCATTTTATCTGTACTGAATATTTATTTGCCGGTAGTGAAAATAGAAGTAGGTACTTTCAGTATAGGACATGACATACATTACATCCTCTTTGCGTCATTTGTACATTAATTAACTGCACTGTATTACACTGTCAGAATAAATTAGGTGTGTCGTAGAAAATGCTACTAAAATACAGAGGCTTCAACGATTTCTATATGACCTATATCTGAGTCTCGCTATAGTTTGAGAAAGCTTACACTTAAAACTACATTTTCTCCATCAAGAATGCACGGGCAAAGCAGTAAGTACTACGTATGGGCATTGCGAGTTTCCATCCTCATCATATGTCAGGTAACATAACATTTACAGTCTTGCATCCAGGTCATACTTTCGCACAGCCAATTAGCACTAATGATTATCCAAGGATTTAATGACTAACTTGACATTTTCGAATGCTCGTGTTATAGACAATGTTTTTTATCAGAGAAGATAAATATTGAATTTTAGGTCTGTCAATTATTGAATGTCCGACCGAAACACGATTTTCAGGCGAAACCGAAATCGAAACCGAACTTTCGGCCTCTCTCTCAGTGTCGGCCGAAACCGAAACCGAAACTTAATTAAACATATTTAAAATTTCTATTGCATATTAAAATCAAGAGTACCTATTGTAGATTTTGCACGACTCATAATGCAAACCACAGAGTGTGCTATACGATTACAAACATTTTTTACATATTTATTTCCATACTCTATTTATACCGACAGTTAAATCGAGTTAAATGATATAAAAACACAATCATTAAAGAACGTAACAAATGTATTTGAATTTTTTAATGTCATGAACAGTGGTCGGAATTGCGGAGCAATTCTGAGCGTTATTATAAATATGGATATGCCAATTATAGCAAACGTAGCGTAGGACGCCCTCCAGTTAGGTGGAGTGACGATATACGCAAAGTGGCTGGCAATAGTTGGATGCGAAGAGCTGAAGATCAAGCTCAGTGGCGTGCCATTGGTGAGGCCTTTATCCAGCAGTGGACGGAAGTAGGCTGATAATGAAGACGATGATATACCATTGGTCCCGGATTTATACAATTCGGGACATTCATTTTGTATTCATATTATAGATTAAATTTATTATTGATTAAGGGACGAGGCAGGATGTCTGACTAGGTTATGCATTCGCACGAGCTACACCTACGCGTTCCCACATAGTTAAATAAAATTAAGTAAATAAAGGCCATACATAGTAACATTAGCATCTACCTACTTAATCGTTTGGATGGTAAATAAATAAAATAATGTTAAAGTAACAAATAAGGCTACAGATTGTAATTCAACAACAATTACGTATAAACATGCAAATCCAAGGAAAATTAAAATCTGAATTAAATACCTACCTATACCTAACCTCTTTTATTGGTCGCTTAAAAATAAAACTCAACAAAATGTAGTTCAATGCCTAACAATTGCCACTGATATGAAATAAATATGTAATAACAGAAGTACAGTTTAAAGATAAAGAAATAATTACCAAATCACTTATGTGCAAATCATAACCTTAATTTTATTCAATGTGCTTACAGCGATGAACGGCTGCGAACTTTCGGCGCGGCCGAAAGGTTCGGCCAATTTTCAGCCGAAACCGAAACTAAGGCCGAAACTAGATTTCTTAGCCGAAACTGGCCTAAACTGAAACCGAACTTTGGGTCGGTTACTACAATTATTACTACAACACTGTGTTTCGGTCCGGCGATTTCTCACAATTGTGTTTGAGACCGAACAAGGGCTGATTAAATGATTTATTACTGAATTCGGCTTTGTCTGGCTAGCTTAGCGGTGGGATGTGATGGGACCTCTGCCCCCATTGGCTTTATCGAATCGAAAGCAACTTCAAGGTCGAAAGAATTGCCTTTAAATTGATTTTTATTAGTCGTTTAGATTGATTAAGATAATGGTAGGGCAAATCGTATTTGTAATTGCTATCACAATTGATAGATTTGTACTTTCAATGAAAACGAGAATTTAAAGTGCTTTAAACAATTCGAAATAATATTTATGTATCTATTTGACGTGAGAACTAATAAAAAGCTGAAACATTTAGATAAATAAATATTTGACATCCAGAAAGTATCAATCAATAATATTACGTAGGTATCAGATGTGCCATTTAGGTATAGTGTTAAGCTAGCTAGCTAGTTAAATATGTACGTATGTTTATAAGTTTATTCCTTTAATCATTAATGATACATTCTTGCGTATGTTTAATATAGTGTAATAACTTTTGGCGCTAATTCTCATGAGAAAATAGAAGTATAAATAAGTTTTTAACACTGAGTTTGTTCTGTTTAGACTAAGTAATAACTATAAATTGGTTTAATTACAGAATTGTATAACTAAAGTCTGTTCTTTAGGCGAATAACATTAGAAAATCTAAACAAGTAATTTAAGTATTATAATAAAGCTTTCATCACATCGTGAGAAGCTAAACAGACGATAAAGCGGATACTGGCTAAGTATCATTAACTTTTAATGGCCCCAACCACTCGAGGGTACAAAACGCCATAAACACCATATTTCATTAATCACTACTTTTTGTTCGAGTTTCGTCGGTAATAATATAAGTTTATGTATATTATACACACTCAGCGTTTGAAATCTGATGATGATACTATATTTTGGCGGTCATTATATTTGCATTCGCACAACATTATTTGTTTTGTAACATTTTTTGCTGGGAAACGGAAATCTTTAGTACTATAAGATATAAGGTGCTTCTAGATGTTTCCATTTAAAAATTATTATAGCTAAAGTCTGTAAAGTAACGTTTCTTATTGATTGTATGTGCTTTAAAGTCATTTTCGTTTTAGGCGGAAAAATATTAGTCTTTAAAGTGATCTTGGTACGTTCCTTGTTAATTAATGACGTAGTTCTGAGATAATTACTCATTTCGAACTTGAGATGTCATCACTACGTATTAATTACGCGTTAATTAGTAAATAAATGACCTTTTACACTTGCAATATTAAACTTTGATGTATTTCGTGCTGGCTTAAAGTCTTGAGTTAGGATCAACTGTATGCGGCAATATCCAAATTCAATTAAAACATTTTCAATGTAACAATTTTAGTTTTGGTCCTATTACTTGTATATATTAATGCCTATATACATCCACAGTGCACATGCTATACATTAAAACGTGAACGTCATAAGTAGGAAAATGGTAATGCAATGTTTCATCTGACGGTATTAAATATAGAAGCATGCAGGAAAGTTTACAAACACGCTGGGTATGTACCAATTTGTTAACGGCTTGTAGTAACGCAGCCCTACACGAACATTGTTTTACTTGTTGCGTAACAGAGATTTTAATGCGATATTTTATGGCTTCAACTCTTTTTATTCTGAGTTTATAACGAAGGAAAAGTTAATGGTGATGATGATTCGATTAAAATCATCATTATCAGCCTGTTTACCTCCACTGCTGGATGAAGGCGTCCCCTGAGGCGTTTTTGCCCGTAATCCCCATGCAGGGCATGTGATTTGGGGATCGCAGAGCACAGCTTCTCGCACCGCCTACGCTGATGCCCATCGGCAGCTAGCGCATTTAGCCACGTTTTGGCAGCCTGCGTCATATCGAGAACTGCCAGCTATATTATTAAAATGAATTATATTAATTATCATGTGGTATTCAAACGATCCCAAAAAGCAAAAATTGAAGTTTCATTGGTGTGAAAAGAGCTCTTAACTACTTAGAAGCCCGATTATTGTGTTTTTAAGCTGATAACTTCTTATATTGGAACTTGCCATATAATGGGTGTGGTCGCCGGCCTTCGTGAAGAACTACGAAACCAAATAAGGCAAACGATGTTTGCAGACAAGATATTATGTTGTGTGACAAGTTGTTAACTATGTTATACTATTTATCATGCTTATGTAGAATTTGAAAAGTTTGTTTTTATTGCGTGCTAATAAAAAATTTAACATTTCCGGTATATAACATACACAGGTACATACAAATGTATTAAACGTACATATTATGTATTTAATACATTTGTATGTACCTAATCGTATGAAATAATATTTTAACACTTCATATAAAATGTGCCCACCAACATCAACCATGTTTATCAAGGTTAATAATAATAAAACCAACAAATCATTGGCTGCGTATCGGTTTATTTACTCTTGTAAATGAACCGTCTTCATTCTGCATATGGTAAACAAAGCATACATACATATATATGCAAACACACATACAGATAGACGTATTCTCATATACATTCTCACCGTCACTCAACTTTGAATGACAGTCAATGCCGCTTGGCATTCAACTCGTCCTCTGCAACCTGTAACCTAGTTAAGTAACAAAGCCTCATTTTTATCCGCGGAATAAATACATAGTTCGTTAACGCATATTAAATAGGGTAAATGTGTTTCTTAGATCGAATTTTGTTGTGATTTTTCCACAACTTGTCTGAAACTATTCAGTTGTTATATTCAATGCAATGGGTGTAAGAGGTTCCAACCATCATCTCAGGAGCCCAAGCCAACCTCACGTGCACGCGGTGCACCCTGCTATAACAGACGAGGTCCTGGCGACCGGCTGATTGCGGTATAGCGCAGCCTAAATAGGCACGGCTAAATGCCCTGGCCGCCGACGGGCAGCAGC
>DWMG01003634.1:0-11691 GCA_018244855.1 Elbella merops
CACGGATCGAGACGAGCTGCTCCGAAATCAGACGAATATGTAAGCAGCTGTTTGTGAGAAGATATCAAGTCTCAAACCTATGTTTCTTTTTCAGTTACCATAAACCTATACTTTTAATGATAAAAAATTCTGAATAACCTACATGTATTGTAAGATAATAGAAATATTTTAAACGATATTAACTTTTCTCATTTATTCAGTAAAAGAAAAAAAATTGTTTTCGTATCGGTCACCACGCTCAAAAAATGTAACTTGAATTAATATCTAAGAAAAAAATTTGAATTAATATCAAAGAAAAAAAAATACTGCATAAATAAATAAATAATTATAATTGCATGTTGATAAAAAATGCTATGCAATAGCTTTACCGCGGCAGTCCCGGAGTGCCGCACGTTTATTTATTTTTTATATGAAAGCAACTTTAAGACTTATACAATACACAATATTTCAAACGTACGTTAATACTTTTTTAATTCTCGGGGGATCAATCCCGACCGTTACCAAAAATATGAACTTACGTATGGAATCTTTTCTTATTTCTCGCACTTACATTCCTTGTCGTAATAGTGGTCATTTACTTCTAATAATAATATCATTAACGCGAAAACTTAACTTCCTATACAAAGTTAACTCAAAATTGAACTTATGAAAAGAAACAACTCATAATATAATTATCAAAATAGGCAATTACGATTGCATCATTCTTGCAATCCGAACTCTTACACATTTCATTCCTAACTAGGATGTGTAACGGGAGTCGCGACACGTTTTTTATAATTAGCATTGTAGATAACAAAGAAATTCAAACTACTATTACTACCTGTGTTTATTTATACTTTAACTTCAAATGAAGCTATTATTGCTAAGAAAAAATTATTTACTTAATAAGATACGATAACCAATTACAACAAAACAATAATATTTTACTCATTAAATAATTTCTATAAGAATAATTTAAATTATTTCATCAAAAATCTCTTAGATTTAATTTCATTGCTACATAGAACTACTTTAAGACCAATAAACAATTGAACGACCAATAAACAATTAAAAAATTCTGCAATATGATTATTTCATTAAATTATAGACTTTGTAGTAGTTTCATTACAAATAAACAAAATTATATTTCTTTTTTTACCGTATAAGTAAGTGTCGCGTAGGCAGGGGTAGGAGTCCGCTGGTCGATCATGGGAATACGCTGGGGGTTCGCTGCTGAGCTACGACGACCATGTTAGGCGGGTGACAATTTTTTCCAACTTTGACGCCGTTGACGGGTAACCATGATTCTTCTCATTCAGAGCTAATGATGACGACGTACGCGGAGCAGGGTATAATTTTCGGATTTCTATGAAGAGTAGGAAATTTGCTGACTAGTTAATCTCTACTTCGTTGTCACTGGATCATTCTGGGTCGATGATTTCTTCATCCAAGCGTTTTCTATGTAGGTTTTGAAGAGTAGAGCTGAATTTTTTTTTTTCAATCCATTACAATTCCACTGTTGGAATACGGGTCTCCTCTCATATTGGGAGGGTTAAGGCCATAGTCTGTCACGCTGGCCAAGTGCGGGTTGGCAGACTTCGTCGACAGACAAAGTTTCATCAAAATTTTTAAATTAATTATAATCAACAAATGTTACCTACCACAAATACTACAAGATAGGTTTTATCTATTAGGTCAACATAATATTAAATTTTATAGTACATTATACTTCAAAACATTTATTTCCGTAAGTAACCGCAGCTGATATTTATATGTATATTAGATACGATGATGTTTAATTTATAATATTTTTGTGTATGTATTTATTTTTTTAAATCAATGCTATCAATTAAATTCTGAAATTAATAAATTTGTTTGTAGCGGTTCATCACATTAACCTTCCTAGCACCTGGGACCGCACGAAACCGCAGCTGATTTTTATATATGTATGTATTAGATAGATATCTAGCACAAAAAATAATACAAAATTCAAAGCCTAGAGAAGCTTAGGTAACTACTAAAAGTCTCGTCAGAGTTGAATTTTATGATATTTTACCGTATATTCAAGTATTACCGTGGGACAATATTTTTTGATTTTTATACAGCAATGTTAACAGATTTGTAATCTATAATTAATATTCTTTCTAAATATAAACCACATTATATGTGTCACTTTGAAACTAGTGCTCTTAATTAAACCGTGAAATCTATTAAGTTGACACGACATAGTCATTTTTTCGTAACACCTTATTATACACCTTACTTTGAAAGTAGTGCTCTTAATTAGACTCCGAAAATTCACAATTTGCAAGTCATATTTTAAACAAGTTCCGTTACACCAATTGCCGGCATGATTTACTTACTATCTTGTATTATAACTTCTTAAAAAATCACATGTTTAATAAAAGACGATTCCTCAGGTATAAAATAAAACTATCGTTATATGAATTTTGCGACATTTCAATAAAGCATTTCTGATCAGGCCTTGTATTGGGATAATCCATAGTGGGGCGGCCCGCTATGTTAGGAACGATGGGTTTGTGGCTCGGTTTGCGAGGCGTGTGGACGACCGAGGCGACAATGTGCCCCATTCCCATGTCAGGGGCCTCGCGCCACTGTACTCTCGTACCCTTGAGGGCCTCCCGCTTCCGCGGGAGCTAGAGGGTTTAGATGATGCTGTATGAGATTGATGGTCCGCGAGTGACGCCCGCAGACTACAACACCGTCTAACGACGGGGTGAGATCACCGAGGGGCGGCTGACACACAGATAATGCCCGGGTAAAGAGGGGATCCTCGAGGACCAGTCTTGTACCCATGCGGCGAAATCCGCCGAGTCGGAGACTTGTGATATAAGTCTTAGCCTGCCTCCACACGTGCCTGCGCCAACATTCGTATTGTATGTCGCTTGTGTCATTCTACCTAAGCCACGCGTTCGACTTACATAAATGGAAAAAAACAGCGCGCGACGCACTTGGACAACGTGCGCGTGGCATTGTCTTAACTACATTACTCGCCGACTTAGGAGTATTTTCGCAAACGCGGTTTCTATCTCGTATTGCACAAGCCGTGGATATGATATATTTATTTTGTGTAGTTTACGTTTAGTATTGACGGTCGGCGAGTGACGGCCAAAGACCATAACACCGTCTAACGGCGGGTGAGAGCACCGGGGGGCGGTTGACTCCCTGAAACTGCCCGGGTAAGGAGGGAATCCTCGAAACCCGTACACTCGTACCCAAGCGCCGAGCCCAAGGCAGTGTATGCACGACTGAACGTACGTACCTGTAGTTTACAATATAGGGATCGTCCTATTTATAGTCGCGTTGTCCTATTTATATTTCGTCCTATTTATAGTCGTATTGTAAGTACGTGATACTATTTGGTTCTGTGACGATTATTGAATAACGAACGATTACTATAACAATGTACGACGTTTAATAGGCATTACTGATAATTAATTAATTTCATTAAACTTGAAGTTCGCAGGCAACAGATGACATTGACTTTTCAAAATGCAACACATCAAGGATTTCAATGTCAACATGGTCTCACTTCACCTGCTCTACTTCTCTACCTCCATTCATACCGCGCAAGCTAACTTCGCGGTCTTGTCTCGAATTATATTACAGCGGCATTTGACGACGGTATGTTTTGAGATGACTACTCATCTAATCTCTTATCAAAGTACCAACGTCTATTGTTTAAAGTCTCAGGAGAATAATAAAATTTAATAATTAAAGATTTTATTTCCTTATATATATATATCGTGGGGTTTTTCAGTGTTGTTCAGATAAAATAATAATTATTTTATTTCCTTATATATATATATATATCGTGGGCTTTTTCAGTGTTGTTCAGATAAAATAATAAAAAATACATTTTAAAATAAATCCATGACACTTACCGTCGCGTCTCATTATGCGACGCCGTACAATCAGCGGCTAGCGCCTCACTGCTCCCGTCGCCGTACGTCACTGAAAAAACGAATGCGCTTCTAATTCTCACTATCAAGTGTTTTTGTACATTATTACCTGCCAGTCTAATGTTTACTCATTCAGGTTTAAGCCGTCAACCTCTCAGAGACACAGGCGTCACAGCACAGACTATACATATTTGATATTAGAAACGAGAACAGAATAATAAGTTATTATTAATTCAAGATGGCAACACAACACCGGCTCCGCAATAAGAGCAGAATCAATAGAATCAAGGCCTTGCTCAACCTCAGATATTCAGACTAAGTGCTGGTTAATAATAAACGTCATACAATCATTCAAAACACAGATATTTTTATTTTTACTTTTAACCTTATAACGTCGCATTTACGTATGATTAAGACGAATTTTAACTATATTTAGTATCTACAAGATTTAATATCTACAAGTATTTTTGTTTTTATAGCACATATTTTATATGCCACAGTTTGAACCTACTTTTTGGAATTACAACGGAGGCACCACCCATTTCCTCCTGCTTGCCATACGTCACAGAATACTTGTAACGTAACTGATGTCAGCTGTTGTACACAATAGTACCCTACTCAGCGTCCTTTTTCGAATGAAAATGTTTAAAGTAACAGGTTTGGGTATTCCCTTGGAATTGGTGATGAATTTACTGTCATATATGGGGCAAAAATCCGGAGTTCGAACTCTTATCGAGATTGTCAAGGTAGAAAAATCCAATAACCCGATCCGGGGATTGAAACCAGGACCTGTCGCACGACACACATGTTTGCTTATGGAAATTTAAATAAATGTGGTGTTTTAATAATTATAAAACCTGAGGTATAATCTCTTTGGACAAATATCATTACAGGTAATACTGTATATGTTTTCATTATTTCGTTCGTCAAAATTATTTGCTATATATTATTTGGTGAGTTAAAAAAAAATAATATCTAACATAACTCGGTTTCTAACTATAGATTACATCGTTATAGCTTTTACGATTAAACAAAAGCATTTTTATCTTTGTAATAATTTTGCGCTGTATCGTCTTTTTGTAACAAAATTTTGTTTTGCCGCGAAAAAGTTTCTATAGGCTGCAATTATTTATATCAATGTTCAGTAGTTAAGAACTGTAAAAGTAATTAATAAGCAAACATTCCATGATGAAGAAATGTCCTAACAACCATTCCTTCTGTTAAGTGACAGAGCTCGTTGCCGCGGGGGAAGTAGATGACTGTGATAACTATCGAAAAGCTTAAAACTAATAGTTTGATTACTGTAATGGACGATTACAGTAATCAAACCATTAATACTGTATTTCAGAGCATTTGCGACAGTTTTAGTAAGATTTATTTGTTGTGATGATGATTTTAAAACAATTGCACGGATTCTATGAAAGATTTCTCATAATATATTTGAATAAAAAAAATGATTTTATTGTTTTGTATTTGTTATTATCACAATTGTGTAATATAGTAAATGTGTCTTTACCAAAACTAAAATTTTACATTGTGATTCATTTTAATATCTATACATATACCTTCCCATTTGAAATGTGAATATTTAAAAGGCATGAACTCTTTATAGGTAGCATTGTAAAAATTTTATCTGCGATGTATGTTTTAATTAAAAATCTCATCGTGCATTACCTGTGCTGAAAAAGATTGCTTGTCAATTGTCAAGTATTGAAATAACAGATTGCCAATCAGCAAGACAAGAAGCAATAAATACAGTGTATAATAAATTAATAATGCTCTATAGTCATATTGTAATCTAGTATTTTTATTTTTATAGTAGGAAATCCTTTTTGGGATCCTTTACTTTCGTGTTCAAAATTCTCTTATAAATATATCTTGTTTGCCAATACCATCCGACTGTTATAACGTGCATTAAATGAAGTTTAGTTTGGAAACTCGTCGTACTTTGTAATTAAAATTAATCAAACATGAATTCCATACTAAATAAATCCGAAATAAAGATTGAGGAACTATGCCGTACGTGTTTGTCGAAGGAAATTGAACTGCACTCTGTATTTGACGTGAGCCTGGGAGCGGTTACCCTGGACGCTGTTATTGCCAGCATCACTGGGATAAAGGTAGGAATATACCTAGCTCATATGCAAAGATTTATTTAAGTGTATTGATTACGGAACAATTCCGTCGAAGTTGAAGCGCTGCCTGTCTTGAGTCATGCAAAAGTCCTTATGTTCCAAGTTTGTTATAGAAAAAGGTTTCTTTGTTGTTACGAGTGCTTGAAGCAAAAGCGGAGCCACTGCATTATGAAGGTTTGTGAAGATGATGTGTGTGCATTATTGAAGCTGTGCCTGACATGTCTAACATAATGTCACATTGTCCTTATTTTATGTTTTGCGAATATACAACTAGTGCAATTATGTATGTACATAGCTATGCAACTAAATAAATACAAAAACATCTCAACAAGGAATATTCTTATACTCAGAAATAGTTAATACTGAAGGCTGAATTGCACCCATCAAAAAGTAAAACCTACTATTGGTATATCACATAGATATATTATTATTTAAAGAATTCTTAAAACTCAATTTGATATCAAAGTTAAATAACTGCACTACCCCCACATGTGGTGTTTTAAATCTGGTTCCCAATAGACTCTATGGCCTTACTTGTATATACAAATGTCTCTATATCAACAGGTGCTTACATGTGATTCATGGAACACCTGGCATTGTGATATATTAAATAGGAATAAGTTTCTCTAAAGACAAAAACATACTGTATACAGTACTTATATCTTTATGCGTATTTGTGGGTATATTTTATATAGTATGTAAATATCGTAAATATATATAAGTATACATGTAACTAGATATATTGTATTTGTATTGTAAGTATATTGATAAATATCGATACATAATATATCGCTGACGGCTTTGTTGTGCCTACCACCACTTATACTCACCATCATCCTGGGTTGACTGGTAGAGAATGCCATAAGGCATTAAGTCCGCTCTTTGTAGCCTAGCTATAGGTAAGCAATAAAGACTAAATAAATAAATAATGTTTATGTAACTATTTATTTACAAATTTAATTTCGCCGTTAAAAATACTTTCAAGGTAGTAGATCGCACAGCCGGTGCAGTAAACAGGCTTTAAAGAGATACATAACCATAACTTTACATAAAATCTCGCCTGTATTTCGCTGAAGAGGTAGACAGAGTCCATGAAAAAGGGGGTGGGGATATTGCCATATACCGGGCACAAATGGAGATTCTGAGCTACTGCAAAGAGTATAAGGTTACAAAAACCCAATAATATCCGGCGAGATGATCGAAACCAGAAACTGTCGAACAGCAGTCGCGTATCACTAAACCAATCATGCAGTTTTCAGAAAAAAAAATTGCATGGGGTACATGAAAACTAGGCAACGCCAACTATTTAGGACGGAAATCGATCTTTGGTATACAAAGACACTTGTCAATGCTTGCTTTCGCTTATTGAAGTGATCCCAAATAATGCTCGGTTACATAAAATCCGCCCTATATTGAAATGAACCCCAAAAGACAACACACTTGCCGCATAAATTTATAAACCAAAATATAATCATTTCTTAGTGAAAGATACTTTGCATAATAAAAACATAATTATTTACCTGTTGTGTTCTGTTCGGAATTATATTTTCCCGATTTTATATTTTTTCTCGATCGATAAATTGCATCCCTGAACAAATTTGTATCGGATTTTAGTCTTCTTTTGCGAGTTTTATAGGAATAGTTGCTGTTAATGGACTTGAAAGATGCCTCAGAACCATTAGATAATAAGCACGACGAAGCTGATGTTTCCAAATCCTGCCCTTGTGATACATCAGACATGCTAGAAATACTAGTATCTGCATGTTTAATTTTCTTCCTCGGCCGATCTCTGTTACGATCATTGGAATCTCGCCTATACCTTTTTGTATAGACAGATCTTTCTGAATTACCGTTAGACGGGGTTTCTACAAAATTATAATCCTTGTTAAATTTTAAATCGACGTTGATGATGGAATTGACTGGCTCACTTGCCTCTGTCTGCGTCGAATTATTAGTTCTGCTGCCCTCTGTAAGGCTTGCGTCAGTTGTCATTATGCTCATGAACGGTGGTGTAATATTATTTTCGCTATTATTGTCACAAAACGAAACATAATAGCTTTGATTCCAAGAAGAATTGAAATTTGTCATTTTAACACATTTTCGAATCACTTCTATCGAATTACTTAATTCCGTCTCCACAGAGCTTGATGTCTCAATGTCACTAGATATTTGTACTTTTATTTTTTCTGTTGTCGATGCCATCCCGATATTACTTTATAATCTTCTTCTCAGTACTAAAGCCAGTGACATGAATTATGTGCTTTACAATTACAAAAAACGAAGCGATTGGTTCACATTTTGGTTTTGTTCGTGTCTAATTAAGACAGTAACAATAACTGCTAGAAAATGTGGGTAGGTAGTTATAAATCATTTACCAATTGACCCTCCCTTCCACATCTTTCCGTTGATTTCTACTGTTTATCAAAAGATGTACGAAAGCAATACATAAATACTTTTAAAATTGTGAAATTTTATACAATACCATTGTATAGGTTGCAGAGTTGCAGTTATATGCTGCGGCATACTGCGTCAGTCGAATGTACTTTTACCCTTACGTTTGTTTTCAAATAAAAAGTATAGGGTTACCCCTAGCGGATTACACCCCAAAATTTGGTTTTTCCGAAGTGACAAATGATTAACACTAAAATAATGTTCTCGTCACTAAGGCATGCATTTATTTCATAAATGAAAATTAAAACCTACGCGAGCAATTTCCCAAGCCCAAATTTTTTTGTGTGTTTGCAAACATTTAATGTAATCTATGGAAGTGGGAATTATGTGTATTATTGTCGCTACACATGTCACTTTTGGAATTGACATAAGGTTAGGCAGCACTGCAGTTACTGCAGTAAATTTTGAAAACATGTAAACAAAATGTATTTTACTCATTTAAACAAATTTTATTTATTATATGAAAAGAAGGAACTTAGTATATAAATATGTTTGATCGATAAATATATACTAAATTCAAATCATGCGTCATGTTTTTAAGAAAAAGGTTTTTTGCTTTGTTGTGGTTGTTGGAATAATGCTGTTATTTTTGCATCCAGACATGAACGCCAAGCGAACATACGATTATATAGAAAAACAGAATATCTTGAGTAATATGCACGAGGAAACTGTTGATAATTATACTAGTACTTCCATTGTTAACTGTGATTATTACGATGTTGTGAACGATGAGACGACACTGCCAGTTAGTTTGGTAGACGCTGATCTAGTTAAGGGTCATAGAATACGAGAAGGTGGTGAATTTGATCCAATTGATTGTAAATCTAAGTTCAGCACAGCGATAATAGTTCCATACAGGTAAATACCAAACGAATTTTCCCTTATGTTTCCTATTATAGCGGTTGATTTTGAAGTACTATTAAAAATGCGCTCATGACCTATATGGGAGTAGTATTTTCGATGATGATGGGACTTGGTTAAGTAATATTGTACCTGTATACAGTTAAATATTATATTTTAATTTATTATAATTACTTAGGATGAAGTTTATAGATCTAAATATTTTTTAGGGATAGACCAGAAG
This sequence comes from Elbella merops, assembly GCA_018244855.1. NCBI lineage: Eukaryota > Metazoa > Arthropoda > Insecta > Lepidoptera > Hesperiidae > Elbella > Elbella merops. Next base: position 9,573 of record DWMG01003634.1, read on the forward strand.
ACTTACGTGGTTTCTTAGTATATATGCACACATTTCTTCGCCGACAACATCTCCATTACCGGATATATGTAGTGGAACAAGTAGATTCCAGACCATTCAATAGAGCTAAGTTGTTGAATGTTGGTGCCGTGGCTGCAATGCGTGCAGGTTATCCTTGTCTTGTGCTTCATGATGTTGGCTTGTTACCTTTGAAAGCTGCCAATTTGTATGCATGTACTGAGAAACCAAGACATATGGCATCAAGTATTAATAGATTCAGGTATAATTATCACAATCATACTTATGTACTGTTAGATTGAAGTTGGCCACAAATAACAACCTCTGAAATATCTTACATGATTAATGGTAGCATGGTTTGTTGATCTTTATGTAGCATGTGCAGTAAGTGAGCCCACTTGTTATGATTTGATATTCAGCATTGTCTGAAATCTTTTAAAATTGGAACTTTTAAATTGGAGAATTCATAAATATTTTTGGTCAGAAACCTTGAAACATATAACCATAATTTCATGCAGAAGCTTTTTGGTGGAGTACCCTTTTGGTCTCCCTTAGTCTCAGGGAAGACACATACTGGGTGTTGATTATAAAACAAGCATTGCAATGAACTATTTACAAGTGGAATTTACTGGTCTGCTGACATAATTAATAGGTTAATATTGATGTTGATAATGTAATGTACAGCTGACTAATTTTGAATACTGGGACTGCAATGTAACCAAATTCCATACTGTTTACAAACTATGCAGACAGGATAAACAACAACAGGTAACTTTGTTGTGCCTTACTTGATGTCACTTTCAGATTTGTTTTACCATATCTAAACCTGTTTGGAGGAGTAATATCTATCACAACAAAGCAGTTCAAAGAAATCAATGGTATGAGCAATGACTTTTTTGGTTGGAAAGGTGAAGATAATGATCTCTATCTTAGACTAGAAGCTTGTAAGATGAAATTATGCAGATTTCAACCTGAGCTCAGTAGATACCACATGGTAAAGCATAATTCTCATGAACAAAGGTAAGTTTGGAACAAGTAACACTTGACACTGTTTCTTTTGTCTTTAGTAACTTTTAAGTCACATGCATGTAACAGTAGTGATAGCCTAGTGTAAGAAGAAGAAGAATTCAGTCTTTCACTCTGGGGATGCTGGGTTCAAATCCATAGCATGCACCTCTTTACAAAAGTGTGTTTTATATTTAAATATCATTTGCTAACAGTGAAGGAAAACATCGTGGGGAAACTTACACACCTTAGAATTTATATAAAAAAAAAATAATGTATGTGAAGTCTGCCTACCCTTACTTGGCCAGTGTGGCAGACTATGGCCTTAACACTCTTGATATGAGAGGAGACCATATTCAAACAGTGGGATTATAATGGATTGATTATTATAACTTTCTTATTATTATTAATGTGCAAGTAGTACCAGAAGAATTATTGGGTCACTCATTTCTGTGGCAAGCAGCAGTAAACCCCTAGTACTGGTGTAGAAAGCAAGATTGTAGTTTTGCCTCTCACCAGTTGTACTAGTTGATTAACATTAGTATTACATCTGTTCTAATCATACAAAACATACATTTTAAAATCTCAAGTACATACACTATATTAAAACTTAACTTTATTTTGTTGCTTTCTATTTCAGAAGTAAGGGAACAAAAGTATTGAGCAACCCCAAAGAGAGAATGGCAATTGATGGATTATCCACACTAAAGTATATAGAGGTGGCAACAGTTCTCCATCCACTGTTTACTCATATCATGGCCGACTTGTAGCATATCTTAGTGGTAGATAATTTAATGAACATATCTAGTGTCCAGTGTGAACTATAACTGTCCTATTATGCTTTGACGTGCACACTAAATGCTGGTAATTATTTTAGATTTTAGAATTGACTTTAATCAGTGAGGAAATAATGAATTAAAGCTTGGTTTTATTGCATACATTTAAATGTCTACCATTCCTTACGTAAAGCTTACAGAGATTGCTAAACAAAGTGTAATTGTTGAATGTTTTTATAATTATGATTTCATTTGTTTCATCATCATCATCATTATTAAAAACGCCACCATCAGCCCACTCCCCTCCACTGCTGGACATAGGCCTCTCCAAATAGCACGCT
>DWMG01003635.1:0-11691 GCA_018244855.1 Elbella merops
TGTATACTTCATAAAACAGTGAACAGCCGTAGACATGTGGCTGGAATGATATCAGCTACACCCATTACCCACCATTACATCTCGCCGGGTGACGTGGATCCGGTGCGCTGCGTATTTTTATTTGGTGCGGGCCGGTCGCCGGTGTCCCGCGGGCGGCCGCGGCGGGCGGTAGGCGCCAGCGCCCGGGTTCGAAACCGACTGTAACTCAAAACTATTCCAGTTATTTGTTCGTTATCTAATCGGACACAATAAATCTCCCAGATATTCTGTTTGTATATCCGGACGGATCCTTCTTCTGTCTCGGACCAGAGATGGAGATGTGCGATAGAGACGTGCAGATTGAGCCCGTTGATACGAAATTTAATTAAGAGACCGTTTTTGAACCGTTTATCAAATATGATGTATCTGTTGTATTTTTTGTTTTGTGTTGTTTTCATTGCGAAGGGCAGCGGCAACAAAAACCAGAACTGTTCTCTAAAACATGTAGCATCCCCTCTTATACACGGGGTGATACTGCACAGAGTATACACACCGCAGAGACAGTAAATTGGAACATTTTACCAAGAATAGGTATTAATATTGAATAAACAATTGAAAAGAGTAGTCTCTCAACTTGAACTTGCACAACATAACAGAATGTGTCCGCAGCACTGCGTATATCGAAAGATGACCCGTAGGAATGAGTCGAAAAGCCGCCGTAATTGATTTAGCGCCGAAGCCTTTTTAAAAAAGATATAACATTAAAATAAAACCGATTTGTGTGAGATTCGGTTGCAGTTATGGTGCAAAAACGGTTATGTTTAATAAGTAAATATGTACATACGAACATATCTGTATCTCCAAATTAGTTTTGGAGCGATGGATTGATGGATGAATTTGCATTAAAACGATGAACCGAAACGTATTGAGAGATAATGACAAAGTAAAAGTTTAAACGAGATATTCGTATTCTCTGTAGAGACGGTGCCCTGTGGAGCGCGTGCTCTATGCGTATAAAACTTAAGTGCACTTCAGAAAACAAAGATGTTACTGACTCCTGACTATTAGCGATATGTAGTACTAGTCATCAAATAAATGTTTTGTCATCGCTGACTAATACTCAAACGTGGTAGTTCCGTTAGTCATTTACGACACTAGAACCATGTGCGATCCTTTTTTGATGCCGAAATCTACATGACTTAGAGTTGTTTAGATTCTCTAAGGCATGTGAAGTTTGCTAACCCGCACATTGCCAACTCGTCAGATTATGACATTAATCCTTCCCATTCTGTCAGACCCGTGCCCAACAGTGGAACGATAAAACGTTGGTGGTAATAATAACTATTTATGGTCTAGCTATTTATATATAAAACTGGTTTATTTAAATATACATCAATTTTTAATACCAAAATTCTACATATAACTAGCTTCAGTCAATATAAATTATTATTGTAGCTAATATGAATTGAAATTTAAATAAATGTTTTATTCAAATTTACAATATTCATTTCACCATGAGACGCAACACATGCGCCGTGTCTACGGCGGCTGGTCGTGTGTCAAAATCAAACTATTCTTCTCACCTGCTCGCAGTCACTTTTAGCACAGTTACAATACTAAAACAGTGCACGTAGAACAACGTGACAGAGAAACTAATCGTTGCTAAGTTCGCTTATAAGTTAAATATTCTTTTATTAAATTTTCCTTTAGGTAGGCAGAGGAATGTAGTATGCAACCATTCATAACTAATTCTGATTTATCTCCCATCATAGAATAGGAGGTGAGCCTGTTGCCACGTACCGGCCGCAAATCCTACCTCTGAAGTTTTAAGTTAGAAAAAACTCATAGTACCTCCACAGAAAGCAACAAGGCCTCTCGATCAGCTATCGCGCTTGCAAACACTCGACCAACGAAGCAGTTTAATATTATACACCTGACAATGCTCATTACATAATGAACCTTTTTATTTATATCGTTAACTGTATTTTGTTTTTTAAATATGTGTAAAGGTAGAAGATGGTTGTACAATAAGAATACAATATGTTTGTAGATAAAATATATACACATGTCGTGGCCGAATTATAAACCACTTGGCAAGCACCATGTCTATTTAGTCATTTCCAATACAAAGATAAGAATCTGTAATTGGAAATTATAATATATAACACATATATTATGTAAATACTTCCGCCACAAACTGACATAGTTTCGAGCGAGTGTCGCACATCCATCTATGTTTCGTGTACAGCCTCGCAAGGTGTTAGAAATAGCGGCCGATATCGTTAATGAAAATGGTCTGTTTACTTTAAATTATTCGCACAGATGTTCCGACTAGAGGTTGCCCAGATTTCTGTTGCTGTACAGCAGCATTTGTGTCGTGCAGCAGTTTGGAACATTTGCTCAATCATCAAAGAAACAGCAACTTTAGCTGTTGAAATTGTCATTAAATTAAATATCTTGGAACATCTCCACGCACGGCCATATTGTCTCAAAGTAAGCAGAACATGAGTTATTGTAATTAAAGCGCTGATAAATGATAATGTAGGTACCTTTTTTTCAACCAGACACAGAGGCTCATCACACAAATATTTCTCTCGATCGGAAATCGAACCCACGACCCTCATTTTATCAATAACCACCACAACAAAGTGTTAGTTATCGTTAACTAGACTTGTTGTTATAGTGACCACTCCGTAACAAGTACCATGCTTTGCCACTTTAATATCTAAATTGTTTCTACCCTTACCACGTGGCAGGTCGCCATTATTGCAGTCGTTTGATAACACAAGTACCTACTAATTTATTAGTTTTCACTTACCGTACATAGAGCACCTCGAAAAGCACGTGATCTGATCATAAAATAGGTTAATAATAATAACATTACCGTTGCGTCTCCTAAAACATCGTTTAACACATAATTTAACTGCCGCCATAGATTTATGTACTTCGCGCAATAAACATTTTATTAGACGTTATTTTTATCGTTACCTAATATATATTTAATTGGGCTAATTTAGGAAATGGTAGCATTATAAATGTACGCACGTTTTTGGAAGAGTGTTTATCAGCTGGCCGCCTTATCTCTGCCGTATAATTATACACCAGCTTTTGGACCAGTATTGTAATTGGATAGTTTTTCCTGCTACTAGCCGCTCGTTATACTAACTAGGTGACTGAGGGCCTCTAAAATGTTGCTTGCGTTTATTTTTTTTTAATTCGATAATATGGTTTTTTTTATTATTAATATTTTTTTTCTCTTTGTCTTAGAACAGTTTGTTCTTGTAGTAAATGTTTTTGTTACGTAGGAATCCAAAACTTTTGTAATTCTTCAGAAATATATTTATTGATTTAAAAAAATACATATACATAATTGTTATAGAACTCGAGTGTTTTACGAAATGTCTGTCTCACTCAAGTTTTAAGTTGCTACATCATCATAAAACAGCATATTAATAAAATTAAAAGTAGAAAATCACTCTGTACTATTAAACTGAATTCTCTGGAAGCGTCATCTTAGCGCGCGTCCTTATCAGAAACATGAAACTGTAGCATTTGGTGGGCCGTAGTGTAAATAAAGGAATAGATGAGGTGCGGCGGCGATAGGCCGGCGTCATCAACAACGCGGCTCTCACCTGGTGCTAGCACGACACACGCCGCTCGTCAATCTGCGACTCTACACGACCACCGACCGAAGTAGTCCCTTATAACCTGACGGGAGAGTCAGCTTAGATTGATTAAAATTTATTAACCTACAGTTTTTTTTGTATGAATGACAATATTGTAATGATTCCTTTTGTGTAAGTGGTGAAACGTGCCAGATTACTACACACCTCTGCCCACCCCTTTGGGGATTATAGGCGTGAACTTAGGTTTTACGCTTTTTTATGTGTATAGTAACAGTAGTAGTAATAGTAGTATATATGTGTATTGACCTAATTTTTAATTTACGATTTAAAACAAGCTTAAGTTTGCGGAGAGTTTGAGGTTTTATAATGTAATTTTAACCCGTTGTGAATGTTTTCTGACTTTATTCCACTTGTGTGTAGAGTAAGGAAATCGATAGCGTTTTTATGAGGACTTTTAGCATCATAATATTCTTATATGAAATATTATATTTGATTTGTCATAAATACTTGCTTGTTAGCTGCTCCCTTCGCCTAATAAATAACCATATTTTAACAATTTTAAGGGCACGTAACACCTGACTTCACCGCACAAGGTTCAATAGATATGATAAATGAGGAGAAAAAAATTAATTAATGTGACGACATTTTTAATAATTACGACATTTTTAATAATTAATGTGACGACATTTTTAATAATTAATATCATTATGATCGAGCTACGGGCACGCGAAAGGAAAAGAAGCGAGAATATATATTAACTATTCCACTGGCATTTGTAATTGCAAACACTGAGTCCATATTTAGTGCCGCATCACGTGAGCCATTAATCAATTAATATGCCTTTCTACTTAATTAATTACTGGACGAGCTCATTACTATAAATGTGGCGAGCTACGTGTGCTATTCGGCATTTTGTGTAATGTCTGTTAGGCTGCGAAAATGTATCGCGTGTATTCTGGTAGACTCTTGGTAAATTAATAGTTGTCTTACACGTGGTGGAAATTCCATCTTTACTTACACCCGTATAAAATAGTCGTGACATTATGCGTTCCTTACATATGATGGTACCAAGCGTTTTGCTCTTGTTGTTAAAATCTCTAGATTATGTACACGAAGTTTTGAAAGGTTCATATAAGAATACCTAATAATGTAAATATGAATATTCTGTACATTTAACAAAAAAATTTAAGTCCTATCCATAAGTGACGTTGATAACGTTGTTAGGTTATTGTAGTACTTCGACTTTATGTATAATGACTTAAATGGTTTAAAGACATTTTGTGAAACGCCTTAATTTAGTGTGAGGCCGGTAACATAAACGAGTATTTACTTAAACTGTTATGGTGTACGCGGGCCGAGAGCGCAGTCATAAAGATAGGTGACAAAGGTATTTGTTTAATTAACGATGGTCGAGGAGCGCGAAGGTGCTTGCGGGACGTCTGCCTGTGCAGACACCATAGTGCTAGTTTTATTTTACTGAAATACACATCAAATGAGTAGGAGCTATTAAATTGTGAGAGAGAATGTCGAGTAGTAAAAATTAAATGCATGTGGTTACAATGGAGTTACGGTAAAGTATTTATAACTATTTAAAGTTAGACTTAGCTCGTTTATACAAAATATTTAATAACGAGCTGTATGTGACCGGTGGCAGAGTCTAATTTGATTCTAGTTGAGTTACATCACAAATATTTTTGAGCCGTGCTTGTAAAATGTTTTGCATTATTTGTTTTATAATACATTCAATTCACAGATTTAACATAATAATGTACGGCCGCGAGAGGCCGCTACCGTCGTCTGAACGGTGGCGCGACCTTTGAAGCCGACAAAGAGAAATTTACCTTCATATATAATGAATTATTCCGTTTGTGCGCCGCCGTAATAGAATCAGGCGAAGGAGTTTAGGGCCATTTCAGTTAATAATTACACCGGAAGCCGCCGAAACGCGACGCACTTAATATAAATCATCCACTTAACACTTTTTTCAATGGAAAAACAACGCGACAATCGTCTAAATATACCGGGCGCGCATAAAAAGCAAACGATAGTTTATTTTAGTATGAGGATGAGAAAGTGGTCGCTGCGGCCTGAGGTACGGCGGCCGTCGCTTCCACGGACTCGGCCCGTCCATCATACGTACAGCCCTCTCTTTCCCTTGCGCTCGCAGTGCCGTGTGTCTCCCTCTAGCGGGTCATGCGTGAACCGCGTAAAACAATAACGATGAAATTTCAAAAAGTCCCATACCTCAGAAATTCGAACCTTAGGCTTTTAAAAGAGACGCGGTTTTTTCTTTTTCATTTTGGAACCGATTTGAATAATCGCCTCCCCCCCGATAAGGGCCCGTCGAGCGGCGCGATAGCGCAGTTGTTTAGAAACATAGTTACTTATATTTCGCCTAATATCTTTTTTTGCGTTCGATATTGAAAAATGTCGTCGAATGCGTCACGGTCGGCTCGCGTTTGGTGTTTTTAAAAGTTTTAGTTTTTTTTTCGTTTCGTTTAGATGGAAAGGAACACAGAAATGCTTTTTGGCCGTCGCGCGTTATCGCGCGGGAAACCGTAAAAAACTTTTGCGAACGGCCCTCGACGCGATACGTTTGTATTCAAATGTAGTGCGGAAATAATAAAAAGCGTACAACAAGAGCTAAGTGAGGATTTCGTCTCTTTATATACGGCGAGCGATTTATAATGTCCGCAATGAATGCTTCATAATTTTACGAGCTTTTTATTATATGCGCGTTCGTAGCATCGTATACTTTTTATATCTCAATACACTCTTCGTTTTGAGACGATTTTATTCTCGAACAAGTATATAATATAAAATATAAAGTGTGTAAAATGAATTTCATTAACTTGTTACGGCTAAAGATATCAACGATGAAAGCTATTAACAATCATTGATAAGACTGTTAATTATTGCCCCGTATTAAAGATAATAGAAAACTCTTTAATTTTTACCCATATACACTTTCTGGTTTATTCCAATTTTATTTGTGTTTATAAAGCTCAATATCATTCACTGTAAAGGTAAAGGACAACGTCGTAAAGAAACCTACGCGCGCTTTAGTGTTCAGGTTTTCCAACCAGCACTTTGTCAGTGTGGCAGACCATGGCCTTAACCATTCTCCCTCTGAGAGGAGATACGTGTGCAGCACTGGAACGAAAAAAGGCCGATGATGAAGCTTCAACTTACTATCATATGTTCTGACTGTAAAAACTAAGTTCTGTAACACAGATGTGTCTTGTATAATACTTCATCCCTCTTAAGTAGGCTCCAAAAATAAAAATAAGTTATAAAATATCCCTCGCAGTTCCGCTGCTCTCTTTACAAATTGTCCACTCAAACGAACGCAGCAATAACTCCCCATATTATCCATTATTATATCAATTACATTATTATAATCCCACCTTTGTGCGTTACATTAAACATTATTCCCCGCTCACAAAGCACCACAATGCGGGAGAGATGGTTCGTTTGTACTAAAAATTCAATGCTTTCCGCTCGGATTCCTCTGTTCATGTAGGTCCCGTTTGTTAGAGAATATGTTTCGTAAATTCCGCCTAATTTTGTTGTCACTAGAAAACTTTAAAAGGCACATCGTTACCCTGGGAGTTATATCGGGATATCATTATGAGATTTCCACTGCTCGAAAACCTCTTCGACAGACTTCCTCTGCACTAATAAGGGGCTACGGAATCTAACGGAACTCACCGTATCGATCGTAACTCAGATATCCCACCATTACCTATTCCAAAATAATTATTTTAACATGTAAATACATTGAATAAGAATTTTTTTTTACATCATGTAAATTTTATAGGAAATTATTTGTAAATATTTTTTATTTCGAATCATTTTCGCGTATTAGACATTAAAATCTTGCGCTTTATTCGCAATTACCCTATTGAACGCAGCATTGCATTGATATTAATATTCCCCATTCCCTATTCCTTACGAGATTTATCCTAAGTCAAACTAACTATACCAACATATTTACAATTTTAATTAATTTCATTTGCAAAAACATATTTGCAATTACTATCGCAATCTAGATGTAACATCGTACGATTGCATTTGAAAGCCTCAATCAATCTGTTCAATACGTCTCATTCTTTTAATGTCTGTTAATATACATGCAGCATGGGTTTATTGGCGAGATGCAATTTCCCGCTACTCGCTTCAAACACCGCCAACACAGGCGCGGCGCGCGGCTCGCTCGGCTGCGCGCACGTCAGAACACATTAGACGGCCGGGCGGGCTCCTCGCTCGCGTGACTTGTTCCATATTAAACTGACGATGTTACGCTTGTGTTGGGTTACCCGATCCCACCACGCCGCGTACCGCGCTGCCTACCTTCAACATTATACGTACATCATAAATACCACTATCAAATTTACGGCTACCCGGTGGTCGCTAAGTCATGCTATGTTAAATGTAAGCAGTAATAGTCTTATGCTTCAAATCTTGACAGGCACCTCTGCAAATTCATGTGCGTTTTTAAGGTGTAAGATGTCATTTGCACAAAGATCGTGAGGGAATTTGCAATCGTTAGAATTACTCATTACAGACTCAAAGGCGTGCGATGAAGCTTTGTTTCCTCACCTTGGTTATCAATGCTTATATGGCAATGGAAAAATGAAATAGTTGATGGTAGCGATGACAACGATAAGGATTTAATAGGCGGTTTGGTTCCACAGTTGAGTAAATAAACAATTTCTCTATTTATAATTACCATTTTTCTTATTATGAACACTTTGTTCATATATACGTTGTACAGTTATGATGAGGGGCTGTGAAAAGAAAGGCTTAAAGTTGGAAGTGTCTTCTTACTAAACTCCATCCAAGTCGATTCAGTCATTCAATCATAAAATCATAACATAATTCCTTTAACATTTAAAATCGTGTAATCAGTGCAGAACAACACCCATAGAGTGCACAAGTTGACGCGCGTTTAAGAAAACAATACGTGTAGGCTGTATCCTAGGCATGTATCTAGCGCCAATTTGAATGTCTAGACGGCCCAATGTATTCTAGTATTTGTAATACAATGACTGGGCGCTCAAGCGGCCGCGCACACGTTGGTTTTCCGAGTGCTGGCAACTAAGGTCAAGTTATTTATAGAAGTGTCCCATAGCCAGGCACACGTATCGCACCATGCTTCGCCGGTAGACCAGACAGCTTGAGGAAAGAGGCATTTAAGCACCAATGCCTTTGATAAGTATATTCCAAAGATTAAAAATCATTTAGCTGTCGTGACCTCTGAAACCCAGAAGTATTTACTAATACTAATAGCCTAGCACAATTGAACCATAAGTCAGAAAAAAATTAATTTGAACCTTATCTAAGTTGTTATGCTAGAGAATGTCTTTACAAATTTCTTTCCTGTAATGTTGTTTGACCGCAGAATATTGTGTCCAATATAGACAGTACGAATGTAAACAAAGAACGTTATATTAACATCACGCCTGTTTTTCTCGATGGGCTAGGTAGAAGAGTGCACTACACTACCACGTCTAACCAGTTATTTTATACGTCCCCCATGGAATAGGCGAAGAGCATATTGCCATACAACCTCCAAAAATCCAGAATCCTAGCTACTACTAGTAATTTCATATTACAAAATCACCAACGAGGCAGTCAAACGTTATATTTTCTTTAATATATTTGTAACATACATACTAAAGTTAAGATATTCTGCACTCCCTGTCTATATAAACTTTACCACAGTACTCACACTCCTTCACTGGAAAAGGCGTACAAAGATTTCTCTTCATTATTTAAATATGTACTTACATAAATATATATGTTTGTCAATTGATTTAGAGTTATGGGCGTCTCCTTAAGACATACGCGAAGTAAATAACTATTTTGTGTATTTCTGAAGGCTTATATTAAATCGCAATTATTCGTAGGAGGTAGCAGTAGGTAGTCGGTAAGTCGGAGGCTATTAATCATAATATATTAGTAAATTGAATAACATTCACTGTCAATTTAAAGCCTTAAACGAAACTGCAACAATAACGTGCTTAAGTAAGACATACCTTCTTTATCTTCCTCATCATCAGCTGGTCTGAGTCCATTGCTGAGCACAGGCCTCTCTTAATGAACGACATCGCGCCCTGTCTTTATATGCCCTTGTTATATGTTCTTCAGAAACAAATATCCTTAGCATCATCAAATTCTCTACAATATTATTAATATCTTACAAGTTACCTTTTTTCAACGCTATAAATTCGCTTATTTGGTCTTAAGAACGAATAAAGGTTCTTAAAGTTACAGATGCGTGTACCTACTAGGATTCGAACTCTTGACCGCTGGAGTAGTAAAATGTAATCTGTACTACTACACTATCACCGCGGCATCCGTATAACCAGCTTGTTATTTATTAACACTTTCAACTATGCTAATAACAAAACGAATCTCAAAGTGTTCAATGATAAATTCGCGTACAGAGTATTCATGAGAATGATTTATAAACAAGTCGAGATAGAGACAACGTCTGAACGATGTGTTTCAGTCGTGATTAATTGCATGGAGTTGCTTATTAATCTCTACATGAAAGTATTCTATTTTTAAATAGAGTATGTAGATACTATTTGCTTTGTATGCTCAAATATGAAATTCACTGTTTTATCAAATCTCTCATACACAATCGAGAACAACTTACCGTAGTCATTACAAAAGTTTTATCGAAATTTTAGCAATTTTGAGTATCCGACAGGCATATTGTAATTGACATACATATAAAAATAAATGCATCATTTATTGTTCATTCTTAATAGAAAGCTAGGTCAAAGGGCGTTATTAATGCCTAAATGTATTTATTCACTTCCAGTCAAACCGTTATTGCCCTTGGTCAGAATAATTCTCTTACAATTTAACGTATACCAAGATCTGAAAAATAGAAAATACATTGTTTGATTGACGCAGGACATTTTTATCACAACTAAACTCATTTTTAACTTGCATCAATGTCGTCATATATCAAATATTTATTATGTCCTCGAATTTCTAGCTACCTAAATTGAATCTTCATAGCGTCATAATGCAAAAGGTTGCATATCTGTGTAAGTAGTGGCTGCATGTTCCTTCCCACGATTTCCAATCTGATTTCTCTCACTAGTCGTTTAATGTTTATAGCGAGTGGTCACCGGGGAAGCATAACTGCTAACTAGTGACACAGAATTCTAGAAAACTAATGCGGGAATATATTGCGATGTTCCACCGGTCGTGTCCCCAGTGCCGGCAGCCCGCAGCGGCGGCTAGGCCGACACGTACGGGCCCGGCGTGCACTACGTACCTACCGTACATATGTAAATCCCGATATAATCGAATAAAGATCGAGCCGCGACCGCCATATTGAATAATTCATTCGGCAAATTGTAATATTATACAGATTACATTGAAATTTGTCGCCGGGGACGCGCTTGCGCATTCCTTATTCAGGCCCGGCCGTGTGAGATGCGCTGGGAAATATGTTTTGGCTATGAATTTTCAATGAACTCTTGAGTTGAGTGATATCCTATCCTATCCCAAGTATTTCGGAATAGGATAAGATTCATTAGGTCACTATCTGGTTTAGTATGTATGTAGAGAGCTGAATATTATAAGTGGCCGGTACCACTCGTAAACATAAGCATCTGCATCCTAAAAAATTCTAATCGGTTCTAGAAATAGTAGAATTGCATGCTCATGCAGCTGGTGGCCATGTGATTAGCCACGTGTGTGATGTTGCTCCAGAAGATCAAACTGGAATACGATACAAAGATGTTTGTCGGCCATAAGGCAGTGTTAAATGAGCAGGACTGCCAGGCCTAAGTTTATGGGTTCAATACCACCCTGGACAAGTATTTCTGGGATGAACTTGTGACAATGTTCATTTTACATGAGAGTGTAAATTTGTCACCTATTGTTTGTTGTGATTAAAATATATAACGTAACTTCATGCCTGTAATCCAAGGTAACGTAATGTAAGGCAGAGGAACGCAGAACAATCCCATGTTTCACCGGTTACGTTTATGTCCCACTATGGAATAGGTGGTGAGCCTATTGCCATACATCGGGCACATATCCAGACTCCGAACCA
>DWMG01003636.1:0-11691 GCA_018244855.1 Elbella merops
TGAGTTGCAGTTAAAAAGACTCTACATTTCATTTCATATATACGAGTAGCTTTGTAAATAACGTGAACATACATTGTATATATATAGTAAAGTCTTTATGACGAAAGAACGTTAAGACGAAAGAGGTTTCTAGAAAAGTTGATGTTATTTGTACTGTAATTTGTCTCATTATAGTTAGTCGAGCTGACTTCCGAACCAAGGGTTTTGGATTCGACTTTCTACTTGGAATAATAGCTGTGTAATGAGTATCAATATTACCCTCCGACCCTGTGGGAAAACGATCTGCGAAAGGCTGCAGGTAGATGCTGGATGCGACAAGCCGAGGACAGGGCGCGATGGCGCTCAGTGGGGGAGGCCTATGTCCAGTAGCGGACTGAAATGGGCTGATGATGATGATGATAATGAGTATCAGTATTTATTAGTTAGTAATCTGGCTATGGATTTAAAGGGCTGTTGGTTTCTTTTCCTTCCTTTAAGTAAGTGCCTTCTAGTAAAGGTTGTCTGGAAAAGATCTCTCTTGGCCTTATCGCTAAGAGAGCTCTCTTAGCGACAAGACCGACTCTTTCTTTTACAGAATTTGTTATATTGTACTTTGTATATTGTTTTAAATGGTATACAATAAAGTGTTTTGTATTGTATTGCGTCCTCTTTATCTGTTAAAATGTATCTTCATGGATGTGTGTACATATATTTATGTACAGGTATGCACAAATTTAAAACATTTTTTTCATAGCTCTCACAATATACCCATCAGAATACATTTTCTGTAGTGACCGGACATACCGGTACAAAACCAACCTCAATCAATGTTCCTTATATCAATAAGTTTTTTTCCACTGCAGTCATAATAATAGTCACCTTCCCTACTCAATACTCTTTACATAAAAAAGAAAATGAAAAAAACTCCAAAAGTGCATTGTCTTTTCAGAGCTGGACGATGGTAAGCCCTCTCAACAACCCCTCAAGACCCCTGCCAACAACCCGATCGCCTCTCGGTCACGTCCTTGCACTAATGAATGACTGAACTGCTCGCTCAGGCACATCCGCTCAGTGTCCACAAAGACTCGCGTGTGCTTTGTGCGCGGGACACGTGTCTCCGGAAGCCCTAAGGGTCTGCGCACACTAACTTTTATTTCCGTACCGTCTACATTGATCGAATAATCTTTATATTGTTATTATATAATTATGCCAGCTCCCTTAGGTAGGCACTGGATGCCGAATATTTTATCATTAAGACCAGTTGTGCTTCTTCATTCATAACAGTCTTTATACACGCACGTCGTATAATTAACGTTTTGGGATATTTCCATGCATAATTATCTGATCCCAAAGTAAGCATGAAGAGTCTTCATTTGATAAGCAAACGGCTCATAAACTACATAACCGTAGGTATATATTAATACATAGTTATAAAGATTTGTAATTTTTTTAACTTTAGTTATATTATTTTTTAATAACACAGGACAATCCAGTGTAACAAGACAAGTTAATCTGCCAATTGACGAGGCTTATTTGAAAAAATGCTAATGTGTATAGACCCTCATTCATCTGACATGTTTTGTTTAACCACCGGTACGTTCAAAGGAGAACATAAAAATAAACCGAAAGGAGTGCGCATTGATTTTTCCTGTCACGGCTGTTTGCTTCGGGTACATATGTCAGGAGCTTACATAATTGTTTTTTGAATTAATTTTAGTAGTATTATTATCATCTTCAGCTTGTCTAAATCCACTTCTAAATAATAGCCCTCTCTTCAGGAGTTTTACCTATAACACTCAACTCTACATCTCATACATCTACATCTTCTTATTCTCGGACGAAACCAACACTGGTTTCAAAGTTGGGTGTCTAACACAGGAACTTTGAAAGGATTGGTCATGATGATAATGCTGATGATACTAATGATGATGTTGATGATTATATTAATTATAAGTATATTATAAAGAATTTTCTGGTTAATTTATATTGGCGGTCAATTTAGGGACGCTTAGGTTAAAACTACATAGAATACATAAAAATTTATATCCATATAAGCGACAGTTAAGAATTGAGCGTAACATAGGCACGCGAATACGTTCTCTACGCGAGTTTAGATATAATTGGTACATTATATTTACATAATAAAGACAGCCCGTCGCAGATAGCCTCGTAAATCTTGTTTCAAAGAACGCGTACGCACGCCAATCACACGACTATTTGATTTAATTTGAAGGCTCTGTTTTAACGTAACGCTTTATCTGACTACGTGTGATACGACAGTTCTCGATATGTAGAGGAGTAGGTGGATACAGCTGGTAACACTGCTTCAATATTAGATTTATTTATTTGTTACTGTTACAGTACAATGGGAAAAATTTAAATATGATTCTTATAACTTAATTATTACATTTGAAAAATGTATTTTTGGATAATGTACATACATACATACATATCTTCACGCCAGGTCCCTTGCGGGGTACCCAGAGAGCACAGAGTGAAGAATGTAGAGAACCGTTTATCGTTGATTGGTTCAGGTCAGCAGCTAGTGTACTATTTCTAGTTGAGACCTAGTTTAGTACTTACTGCTGAGCCAGAATTTGGTGGTTTCGATTCCCGCCCAGTAGAAGTATTTTTTTCTTAATGTTAATGATGTATAAAAATATTAAAAAATGTATATATACTATATGTACTTTATCAGTAGTCTGGTTGTCATAGCACAGACTCAGACGTGTTTAGAATCACACAGCAGTGTATGAGGTTGTAGTCGTAAGGAATCGTTGTTTCTATTATAACCTTACTTGTATTTTAGTTGAGTTAGTTTTTTTAGTAATAAAAAGCTAAAATGAATAAAAATAATTACTGTCCTCATACAAGCACATTAATATCAACCATTGTACTTCTGACTTTCCCTCAGTCCTTATCGGTAATTTTGGTCGAAATATGTGAGCTAAGGGCTTCTTACATTAATTTTATACTAACTATTCTATAAAAATAAAAAAATACTAACTAAATACTCGTACTTTCGTTCCAAATGTTTAAAATCAAACTGCACCATCGGGAGTCACTCTTTGGACCTTATTCACTTAACTGTAGTTTAGGGACTCTACTCTACCACCATGACATCGTACATACCAAGTCTGTTTTAAACCATTGATTCTGTGAACGTCCCATAAAATGTACACAGTATTTTTGGACCCGAAAAAGCTTTCGCTCGTCGCAAACACTGACTTGTGCTCTGTCTCTTTCAGATGTTCGCGGGTTACGGCCGGCGAGCGGGACGGAAGACATGCGCGTTCGCAAGTGGCGCCGCTCGCGTCAGTTTAAGTAAAGCCTTTGTTTGGGGTGCGTGTGTCGTCATTTTTCAGTACAATTTTCCTCAAGTGCCTTTTTTATCTTGTAAAAATATTCGTGATTTTTAAATCGGAAAATGTTAGTTATGTGATAAATGTGCGTGGATTGAGAATGAGAGAATTTGTCGTGGCGTTTGCTGAATATTTGTAGTGCATTGTTAACAGTTGGTGCTAAGTGTAGTGTTTTTTGGATTGCGTACGAGTGGTATGAGGCCGGCTCTTGTTGGATGTATTTGAGGTAAGTTTTTGTAAAGGTCAGCCAATAATTTGTTTGTTCTCGTAACGTCGCAGTTTCACAATCATTTCTTATACCGCATGCCAGTTGTTATGAAAACTCGTAGGAACCTCTCGATAGAGCTCCATTAAGTAATTGAATAAGCATTAAATGTTCAATATTTGGATTGGACGTACGTATGTGACGGAACTTTACTTTTTGGGACTTCTAAATAATACGTATTTAACTCACATTGATATTAGTAAATTTTGGTCAAAAATTGTATTTGTATGTACTTTTAACCAAAATTTACCGCGACCGATTCATATGAATATATATTCATAATGCAACAAACCTCGATTAATTTCATCTATATATAGAGACCTGTTATCGTAAAATATAAACTGCTTCCGGTTGCATACGTAGCACCTTTCTATAGATTGAAATCTGATTCTATATTTTTAACAAAACAAACAGATAAGGTTTATATTTTAAAAATAATTTCATCGTACTCCAAAATGATTGTTAAAAGATACAAATATTTTTTATATTTTCGAAAACTCTTTAAATTACGTGTAGGTATGTAATTAGGTTTGTTGAAGCAACCGAAGCGAAACGACATTAAATCATTAAGCCGTGCCGCCATAAATAACCATTAATCAACGTATCAACGATTGATCGTATCGTTAATGACAATGGAGCGCGATGTGAGGCTGATGCCTCTCTACATCCGAGATCTAGAGACGATGGATTGACTCTACATTCAAATGTATATGAATGGAGATACTTAATCTCATTTATTATTAGTATAAAAGATTTCCTCACGTCGTTCTCAAAGTAAGAATATAGAAATACAAATTTATTAGAAGCGTCAAATACATGTATTGGTATAGTGACCGATAATCAATTCATTTTTATTTAAAAATGGTATTCTGTCTATTTTCAGTCATTTCAATTGATTTTAATAATCCAATTTTCTAATATTCGGTGGAGAATTGTAATATTTAGACTGTAAATCATAATTAATATATGTAATAATTGTTTAAAAATGTGCTTGTATAAATAATTGCCTAAAACTTATTTCTGGTAAAAATCACCGCCTTTCACAACTAGTGCTATTAAATAAGTATTTTTATATACAAATAAACATAAGTGTCAATCACTTTATGATAAATAATAATTGTTTCACTAAGAACGAACTTTTTCTTCTAAATTAAAAGAAGCCTTTGTGACGGCACTTTTATTTTATTGTTTACTACAACTCTACATGTATCTTGACTCGAGAGTAAAATTATGCGTATTTATGTCGCAGATGTAATCTTAGAAAAGACATCAACGGGTGCGCGAGCGATGTAGAGATATTGACCGATGACATTAAATAATGTTACACAAGCTATCACTGGAACCTACTTCCATATTTATTTTTCTATGTTTCGTAGTTTTAATAGTTTGACAAATATAAACACGTCACGCATAATTCTTACGTACGAATATACGAGTATGCATACAACATGCACTGCACTTTGAAGGAGTGGGTTTTACTCTAGTTGACAGTAGTAACTGTATTAGCGGAGAACAGAACTGCAAGATCATAAAAGTCACTAGTAGTCATAAATATAAGTGGGTATAGCGCCGGCAGCAGCCTTAATGAATATATGAGTCAATAAAATCGTTATAGGCAATTATTTGAATAACGTCTCTCACGACTATTGCTCTTTTCTCTACCTTTTTCAACGAGAGAAGTTTTTGTTAACAATATCTTATAACTAAACTCTTATTATAATTCAGTAATTTATCACATCGTAACCCGTACTTCGTTGCACTAAAAACTAGCTCACTAGCACTGAAAACTAACTCACTTATTTTTATTATTTCATTAAGCACGCCATTGTTGTAGTTATAAACGTAGAAAACGTAACATCTCGCCTTTATTCCCCGAAGAGGTGTACGGAGGAGTGAGGACCAGTTACGTTATACGTCCCACCATGGAGCGGGAGCTGAGTCTATTGCCATATATTTGCACATTTATGCATTTTTGTAGAGTATAAAACATGTGAATAATAAACAGCAGTGATAGCCTATATTTAAGAAACCAGCCTCTCACTCCGTGAGTGCTGGATACAAGTCCATGGCGCGCACCTCTTTACAAAAGTGCGTTTTACATTTAAATATCACTTGCTACGATGAAGGAAAACATTGTGAAGAAACCTGCACACCCTAAAATTTATAAAAAAAAAATTCTAGGGTGTGTGAAGGCTGCCAACCCACACTTGGCCAGCGTGGAGGACCTTAACCCTCTCAATATGAGAGGAGACCCTCCATATTCAAGCAGTGGAATGATAAATGGGTCGATTATTATTTTTTTTATTTATCTATTAAAATACATAATATACCGTTGTGAAAATATATTTCTACAGATATTTTTTTACAAACGTGCCTGCGACCTACTTTACGTCCACTGCTGGGCTAGCTACCTACTGCAGTTAAAAGGAGATCTAAAATATTTGGCAAAAAACTCTTAATCTGCTGTCAAAATGATAGAATGAGGAGAGAATGTAGAAGAAAAACGTTAGATCATGGGATATTTGGCACTCGCTGTTCCTTGCCTACCCTGTGACGGAGTTGACGTGACGATATAGTAATAATATAGTTGATTTAACAGTAAAGAGGCACCTGGTTATGTCTCCTGCTGCGTGATTTTAAGTTCCTGGCATATACACATTGCTTATATTAAGAATCCTAGTTGTAGGTTTTAGATTTAGAGAACGATGCAACCATTTTATTTGCCTCCATCCAAACGCAGCGCTAAGCCGAGGTAAAGCGTTTGTATGAAGCCATGAAAACGTCACCAGCAACCATAAAAGGCATTATGATGCTAAAGTATGCACTCACGAGTACATAAAATGACACGGAAATGTTAACAACCCTTATATTCGCGCATTAAAGTTCCAAATAGCGTGACATCGACCTCAAAGTTGCGTATGCAAGTCCGATCGTAGTTCAATAATGTCACATCTAAATTTGACCCTTAAATGCCGCCTTATAAGGAGCGTTGTCGTGATTCGCAGATATTTATGCGGTTTCGTAATCTAAAAGAGTTTTAAAATGTGTTATTTATGTGTAACATACTTGGACAGTTTTATTTATAATCTCTGTGTTTTCTTGTCGATACACGGAATTGATTTTGCAATTCCTTTTGTAATGAAACACTTTATAAATTATCAGATTTATTAGCGTGTCTCGCTTCACATACAGGCTTTACTAACGAAGAGTTTTACCAATAATCTTCACGCTGGGCATCCTCGTAGACGTCACAGAGCACGGCTTCTCGCACCGCCTATCCTGCTGCCCGTGTATCTATCTATGGCAGCCGTTCACACGCCGCGACGGTTGTTTCGCCGCATGGGTATGAGAATACGGGCCTCGAGGGTTCCTTCTTTAACCGGGCAGTCAACAGGGGGTTAACTACCCCCCCGGTGATCTCGCTATCTGTCGGCGGCCAGGCTATTTAACCGTGGTGAATAACATTACATCCGTGAACGTGACAGCTTTCTTGGTACCGGTGTCACGTGGGTTCTGTAAGCTGTAGCTGACAAGATCTAGCAACATCATCATCAATTTCCTTATTGTTTCATTAAAAACGAGTCGCGCCTCTCAATAAGAAACATTAAAACCGCAATCTGTGACGCTAGCTAAGTATAGATTGGTACTTAAATAGACGGCTGAAAACCACGGCATCCCATTTTTAGCATTATGCATCGTAATACAACAAAAAATATTACAAAAAAAAACGAGCAAGAAAGTTAATTTAGCCCGATTATCTTACGATTGTTCAGAAGCTCTATCTATCTTTATTATTTACACAACCTGATGTGCGGGAACGAACGAAGGTTTAATATTACGTTCTATGATTGTTCAATTATGAGGTCACTTGGGTGGTTGAATTATTTGGTCCTAAAATATAAACATAACTTTATTCTGTTGTACATACATCATCCTCCATCAAGCAGCCCCTCACTCCGGGGGTGCCGGGTTCAAACCCATGGCGCGCACCTCTTTACAAAAGTGCGTTTTAAATTTAAACATCATTTGCTAACGGTGAAGGAAAACATCGTGAGGAAACCTGCACATCTTAGAAATTATAAAAAAATAAACAATTCTAAGATGTGTGAAGTCTACCAACCCCGCTCGGCCAGCGTGGCAGACTATGGCCTTAACCCTCTTAATATGAGAGGAGACCCCTTATTCCAACAGTGGAATTATAATGGGTCGATCATTATAATATTTTTTTAAATAAAAAAAATAAAGTTTTCCTTCAATAAATGTTTACAAAGTATTAGAACGCACGCGACACCAGTTAATATTGTACCTTCCTGTTTTGTTTAATTGCGTTATTTTAATAACAAGATACACCATTTGTTGCACATGGTGCCTTATAACAAACATTACCACTATGTTCAATTAAATTGAAGTCATCGGTGCATTGATCCGCAGTCCACGTACATCGATATGAATAATGGCCGGTTAAATGAAAGTCATAAACACATTGTAAGAAAAGAAATAAAAAAATACAATTAACAACATTGTGAGGGAGTCGCCGCTTATCGCTCGCGTTACACAATTACGTTTGACATTTCTTATGTTATTTACAGCTAATTCCATGTGAAGAGGTTAAGTGTTTTATTTGCATTTGTTTTATAATAACCATATGTTATGGACGGATATTACTATCCGCCCCCTATAAAATAAATGTTTTATGAGTCCAATGCCTCCAAGTGAAGTCGTATAGTATTTTAACTGAATACTAGTTTAAATCGATATTAATTGGTTTGCCGATCCTCACTGGACCAGCGCGACAGGCTACGGTGTTACCTTTCTAGTTATTCTCATAATGCTCCTCTCAGAGGCTTGTGTCCTGAAGTGGAACGAGAAGAGATACGAAATTACAGCCCAAAATCTAATGTTAAATACAATATACATATGGATATAAAAGTCAAGAAAATAGACTTTGTTTCTAAACTATTTGTTTATTATTACTGTTTATTATATTTAAACTATATTATTATTGTATTACATTACATTATTATATTTAAAGACTATGGTCTTTACCATTTCATTATTAGCGGAGACCCATGTTCCAACAATGGAATGATAAAAGAGTCGATTATTATTATATTTCAACTAATTATGTACCTTTTGGCAATAGTTTTATATAGATAATCAGCGATTATTAATAACGCAACCGTAAAAAATATCTCGAAATTAAAAAAAAAGGGTAAGGTATAAATGCTAAATGCCCTGGCCGCCGACTGGCAGCAGCGTCGGCGGGGTGAAAAGCTGTGCCCTGCGATCTCCAACACGCATGCCCAGCGTGGTGATTTTGGGCATAAACTCCCTTTTGGGGGAAGTCTATGTCCAGCCGTGGACTAAGATAGGCTGATGATAATGATGATGATGGTATGAAACATTCCAACCACATCCTTTTAATTTGCTCCTGGATAGTTAAATACTGACTACTACTGTCCTCTTCCGCTTCCTAGCTCTGCGAAAATACAGGGGTTACGTAATGAATATTTAGTTATTTCATAACACAGGAAAAAAATGATTTTATCTGACCGCACGTTTGCGGTTTGCGTGTGACTTGTGTGTATTTAACTCATATTAATTATACAGGTAATTTTATTGGATTCATATTTAAGATTTTTCCAGTTAAGACATTATAAGCATTATAAGGGATAGCCCAGTGGTTTAGAATTCAACCTCTCGTCTCATCTCACCAGGTTATCATTTCACAAAAATATCCATTTTTTAAGCTTAAATATCACTTGCTATAGTAGCGGTGAAGGAAAATATCGTGAGGAAACCGCCACATCTAAAAGTGTACAAAAAAAATTCTCTTAGTCGTGTGAAGTCTGCCAACCCGCATTTGACCATAGTAGCAAATCTTTGGATGAAAAGGGGGTGGAAAAGATGTCTAACCTTACTTTAATTAAGCGTGAAAAATTTGTTTTGCGGTATAAAAAGTATGTATACATTTTAGGAACGCTTTCCGTGCCGTTTCTCAGCGAAAAATTCAATAAATTTCCACATAGGTATTAAAGAATTCTGTCCAGACGTATGCAACGAGAACGTTTTTATATCAATAAATGTTAAACGCAATACTTATGTTAAATCTTACATAATTTAGGTCTCGATATTGAATTCTGTGTCTGTTGCTATATTTTCTTTATGAAATAACTAATTACAATATATTAAATTATATGCCTTTGCTTAGCGTTTATTTCTTGCCTAATATAATATTAAAGTACACGTTCAAGTCCATGATGATGTACGTAGCGACTTATCCCACGTATATTTATCGAGATGGCCCGACTGGTTTAAGAAGTCCTTCGTTATGAACTACTGCCAATTACAGCGAGGTCGCGGCTGAGGCGGTTTTCATATAATAACGTGTAAAATAGCTCATAAAATATTTAACAGTTAAATGTATGTATGCATTGCTCCTTTATTATTCATGTTATTATTTCCAAACTTAAACAAGATTGATATCAAGTAGGTATACGTTTATATTGTATTGTGTTTCTAAATTTTCCTCTTTACATATCCGCTGTTAATCAAGTCGAATCAGTTCGCTATTTGCTTCTCAATTTGGTATTGCCTCGCAGAAAACATTGTTGCTTCTATACAAGGAGTTCCATATAGATGACAAAGCAAGTCGGTTTTTAAGGACAGCAGTTTTAATAAATTATGTGTACATATGTATAATATGCACTCTACTTTTATTCTATATTGCTGATTTATCTTCATTTCTAATGTTAGTTAAGAGTTACTGTACCACTTGCTCAGTGGTTAATGAGCCACCGAGGGTGATGAGTTAAATTTCCATTCGGGATAAAATTTGTGTGATGTGCGCAAGCATTTTTCTTGACCCTAAGTTAAAATAAAATTAAAAACTTAATTTGTAATTATGTATCCTACAAGTCACTATGTCATAGTACAGCCTGTGCTTAGCTTGGAATCAGATGGCCGCGTGTGAATATCTCCCAACATATTCAGGTTTTTTTACACGGAGACTATAACCTACATATTGCATAGTTATCGTTGTGATATAATCTTACGAACGTCCTTCCCGTCAGAGTGTTAGAACTTCATATACGATAAAAACACATCAATACACAAACAATATCTGATTCCACAAAACTTATGCTTTTCGTCGTTTCCATTTACCCTAAGGGGTAGACAGAGGAACGTGGTTCATCGCCACGGTTCATCAGTGATGTTATACGTTTCAACATGGAATAGAAGGCGAAATCTTGCCACAGGCACAAATCCAGATTCTATGCTACTAATGGCAATTTCAAGTTAGAAAAAATCAACTTTGCCCAACCTGGGAATCGAATTCAATAACGCCGATCCGATGGAACCACTCATCCAACGACGCATGAATAAATAAATGGCATTATATAACGAAGTACAGCTACTCGCATCCGTAGACGGGGATCAAATTAGCACTTAAGTAAAGATAAATCATGTACAACCTAGATCCGTGTTTTCAACAAATCAAATGTCAATGATGATGCTGGATGCGGCAAGCCGAGGACAGGGCGACAGTGGACTGAAACAGGCCGGTGATGATGACGATGAATGGCAATATACAATATATAGGTACAATTTATTAAAAGTATTTTATACCACGGTTCAGTGCGTTATCTACTGATTTTTTCAGTTTCACATCGACAACATTGTCACGTAACAACACCATTCTCATAATACACAACGCATTGCATGCGTCCATGCATTAATATCAATAATTTTTCATAAACAACCATGAGCCCGTAAAGTATGCTCCACCGCTGTGTATTACTCCAACAGAGTTGCGTAAAAGTAATGAAATTGTTCTACGTTTCACCGACATCGGAAAAGGAAGCCAGCGAGAACGTTACGCTCTAACGAAGTGTATGTACATTATAAATATGTGTTCGTCCAGTTATTCGATGTACATATCAACCGCGTATAAACATGCCAGTCAATGTTTCGACTGGTTCGTTGCAAAATAGGGTCGAAATAATCGAGCGTTTTTAATATATTTACCCGCTATTTTATAGTCACGTGTTCTTAAATGTTTTATATCTGTTTTTAAAGTGATTT
>DWMG01003637.1:0-11689 GCA_018244855.1 Elbella merops
AGTGATTCGGAGTCTGGATATGTGTCCGATGCATGGCAATAGGCTCACCACCTATGATTATTCTCTGATTATTCTATACTGATTATTCTCGTATATACATGTACATATGCAGTAACAAGAAAGAGTAGAATAAAGTAAGAGAGGTAAACGGTGATATTAATAAAAACCGACTGAACATAGTAATGACGATTAATAGAGAGAAATGGAAAAGAAAAATATGTAACGTCGACCTTAATTCAGCTGGCAGGAAGAAAGGAGAAATGATGATTGTGTAAATGAAAACATCGCAACATATTCACAACGTATGTGCCCGGCATCACAGCGGCGCTAACGGGAAAGTGATGCGCGGTTGGAATTCAATAATCGACACATATTTCATACTGTCGTCGCGGAATGTCCAGTTTCGGACAGCTCTGACTGTACCGGTACCATAAACCACACAATCATTTACAGGATTGAAGAGAAATATAAATATATAGCAGCAGCAGTGATAGCCTAGTGGTTAAGAGTTCACTCCGGGGGTGTCGGGTTCATACCCATGGCGCGCACCTCTTTACAAAAGTGCGTTTTAATTTAAATATCACTTGCTAACGGGAAGGAAAACATCGTGAGGAAACCTTTTCACTTAAATTTAAAAAAAAAATCTAAGGTTTGTCAAGTCTGCCAACCCGCACTTGGCCAGCGTGGTAGACTATGATATTAACCCTCTCAACATGAGAGGAGACTCATATTCCAACAGTGGAATTATAATGGGTCGATTATTATTTTTTTATATTATATATGTAAATCAACGGTCAGCTTTTTTGTTCGCGGCTATTGAGGACTGGATTGTAATGCCAATTAGGTTATAAAGACGCAAATACATAAATGTCTAGTACAGTTATAATGTCCACTTTGAAAAATATGGGTCTCCGCTCGTATTGAGAGGGTTAAAGCCATAGTCCACCACGCTGGCCAAGTGTGGCTTGGCAGACTTTACACGTTTCCTCACGATGTTTTCCTTCACCGTTAGCAAATGATATTTAAATTTAAAATGGACTTTGATGTATCTTTTAATATATGTACTGGAATAAAATATTCATTTATCTGTCAATTATTCGTATCCCGCGGTAGTCGCAATATATGGCCACCTACATGCGTCGGTGTAATTAAAACTAGCTACCTCGAACCCAGTGCCACCTGTAAACCGATTATGCACCTACATACACGTGTACATGTACATATATGAACTTTCTAACATGAATCAATATTCCACATACGTCATAACGTTCCTTACATTCCCCGTCAAAATGTCGCATAGAGTATGCGAACTATTCTATATATACACATATACATATAGTTATATTTATTAATTTCATTATATTTACCGTCTACCCCCCATTTTTCAGCATCCCAAAGGGTTGACTGGTAGAGAATGCCACTAAACATTATTCCACCTTTTGTGCAACCGACCTAAGCTTTAACACTAGATAGACGGGAGCAGTCATTTGACTGGATTTTCAATTTAAGTATTACAGTAATGAATTAATAAATAAACATTTTTCTCTAGTCATTTTTTCCTACTTCGTTCGTACTTCGTTCGTTTTAGAACTTTGATTTCTACGCAAATCAATGTATTACAAGATCCGCGCCTGTTTCTGCCGCAAAGCAGCTGTACGTGCTGCTGCAGGACGACCGAATTTGCTATATACATTTACCGTTACTGTAGTAGTCATAGCATGAAAACGCGCGTATATTGCAAGCGATACATATAATCGACTTCCACTAGGCGCCAACCCAAAGTGTGGTAGAGCAAGTACCTCCAACTATTTACGTCTAGTAAACTCTAGTTAAACTTATTTGTAAGCTTTAAGAGCAGTTCGAAAATTATCCACTAATAGATTGACTAGTGACTTGTATACCAACTCGTGGAGCCCTGTCGACCAATCGCAAGAAATACAGAGATCTTTCTACATATTTACCATTTATGGTTATACAACAGTTCAATCCGTCAGCAGGCGAGGTCGTAAATAAAAATAATGATGTAGTATATTCCGAAGTCAATTAACAATATAGATAAATGCATTAACAAATACGATACATTAACAAATACATGTGAAAAGAGAAAATCAATGCGTGCGCGCTTAAGCGTTTAGAGGCCGGGCGAATATGAAAGTACATGTTAGTACTGCGGTAATTGTGTTCGCACATGATAGCGATGTGGCCACTTATAGTATTTAATACGTTGCGTTTATAGAAATATTTCGCAGGAGACACGTCATGTGATTTTTTATACGATATAAATGTTAAAAATACATAATATATATTTTCGTAAGTTTTCTGATCATCTTTGACTTGTACCAAGATATTATTAATATTTGAAAATGCTAGTAGATATTCGCCCAGAAAATCGACACCGTTTGTTAACAGTCAATACATATTTTATAAGTAACGTAAAGTATAATATTTATATTATATAATATATGCAGGTATAAAGCAATACGATAAAGCATTTCCAGCTCCACATTCGAGCCTCTATTTTTCCTTGAACCGATAAGCAATTAAATTATACCTACTGCGCTCTTCTGCGCAAAATTCTAAGGCATAAATCATCAAATTTATATGGAATTGACAAATCAGCCTACATAAATTATCCAACGGATTCTACGGTTGACGCTGATATGCTGTTGCGATATTTACTGCAAAGCAGCAGTAGTTCCTATGGAGAATATAACAAAGTGGGACTATTCACGCATTATCTATGTGAAATTAAAATTCGTAACATTAACGCTATAGTAGATCAGCTCCACCATAGTCTTTGTTAAATTCAAATTAATAACCCGCTCCCTTCAGTAACTACAAAAATAGACTCCATTCTGAAGTTTCGAGTAAAATAAAATCAAAACTCTGTAGCCGCTTGGAATTTTGAGGAGTTCCTTAAAACTTCCTGTTGGCTGCAGGAAATATGAAAAATCAAAAATTCTAACGGGAAATTTCTAACTAGGGCATGGGATTTGCTGGAAATTCGACTCAGGGACTTAATGCTACCAGTCAAGAAAATATTGAGCTGTTATTTCACGTATTAATTTAAATAAAAAAATGTCAGGTGTGAACGGAACAGAAATTGAACCATTTCATTTTTCTATAGTTAATTGAGTCACACGTCATTTTGTGCTAATCTATTGTTTGCAAACAATGTATCAATTTATTTTTTGTCTTCATATTATGTAAATACCACTAAGTAATTGACATTTTTTAGTTTAGTTTTTATAAAATTTCAAAAATGTACAAACGGCTAAGAAACATACGACAATTCTCTGAAAAATTTTTCACACAGGAAAGTTAAAAATTCGAAAGCCGTGGGAAGATAATATTAGAAATAAAAAAAACAACTATTGTATAACCGCTACTAGGTTTTTGTTAAAAACACATAAAGACATGGCACTTCCCTATAGGTAAGGGTTATCAATAAATGCATCATGCTAAACAATGCAATAGTACCTATTTATATTTCAATCCCGAAAATTACTTATTTACGACTATACTAGAAGTCCACCCCAAATAGACAGTTTAGATACTTTTTCAGTAATATCTTTTTCGAACAACACGTACTATAAACTTTCTGCAAATCCATACCTCGCATCACCAGGCAGAAATAAACAATGTAATAACCAAATAGTTAAAGTAACGGCATAGTCAATTGCGTACAGCAAATACTATCATTCTCACTTTCTTTGGTCTTGTCGATAACATAATAGAGACGTTTACGTTAGCTCGCTACTCAGCTTGTAATGTAATTTCAGTGGAACACAAATATCTCTTAAATCTAATTAGCTTGTAACAGTGCACCGTCGCGGCGTATGCACTCGTGCGGCGGCGGCCGGCGCGTTCGCGCGACCCTCTCAGTAGCGAGCGTTTGCGAGTTTTGCCGCGCGCGGCATATTCGAAAATTAATCGCGCCGGAATACCGCGAAGTGGTGCAGCGGTGGGCCGATCAGTGCGTCCGCGTGCGCAACTCGAGCGTGACATGAACCTCTTCACGCCCGCCGACGCGTCCGCGCACATCGAAATCGTGGAGCCGGACCCCGAGCATTGCTCGCCGGGCGCCCTCCCTCCGGAAGGGAATGTGAAGATCCACAATTACCGCCTCATTCACGAGAACATCCGCATGTACTCACCGAGCGGCGATGACACTTCCCCCTCGAAAGAGAAGCTCGTGGCTAAGTTTGATGTGTGTGCTACTATATCGCCTCCTCGTGCAAAGATCCTTGAGTTACTTAGACCCGAAGATCCTGGAAGAGATACTTTGGAAGCTATAGTGAGACCGATACCCCGACGTGGTCTCGTGCGACCGTTCGATGAGGACACGCGACGGTTCCTCCAGCGTGCATTGTCGACGACTAATTCAACCATTACATCAAACGCTATACCCGAATCTCAGGTTCGAACCGCCTACAATGAGCACGAAAAGAAGAATATTAGTGAAACCAAAGATTCTAAAGAACAGCGGTCTTTAGCGGAAGAATTGCGAGAAGCGGAACAAGGCGAACAATCTGGAAGCAACATTCGAAGAGAATTATTAAAAGAATTTCGACGGCGAGGGGGTGGTATTAAGGAAGCTATGGAGAGGGAGCGCATGGGGAAGCTAGCGCTGTCTGTGGAAGACGATGAAGAATACGAAGACAACGGCCTGACGGCGGCCGCTCGACGGTTGGACGAGTTGCTGGCGGAATCGAGGAACCTGCACGAGGAGTTGGCGGAGATCCACGAAGACATCCAGGTGCTGGCCCGTCGCGTGACCCGCCGCGACCTCTAACGCGTTGGTACCAACTGACGTATCTCCCCCACCCACCTTTCACGCATTCCTAGCAAAAACCGCTTGAAAATCTAGGGTTGGCTGGTTTCATAAGGTGTTTCGCTCTGATTACCTCTGTGCCGTGTGTAAATGCCGTAAAAACGTCGCTCGCCTGCTCTTTTGTGTTCAAATATCGTGTTAACCTTGTTCTCGAGGAGTACAGTGAACGAGGATATGCTAGTAATTGCCGTAAGAAATTGATTTCTCTATTACTCTTCACAACGCCGCTGCTAAATTAAAACAGACAGGGAAACTTCCTTATTTGCGAAGCGTGCGGTTTAGTTATCTAACCGCAGTCACTGTGTTTCTATTATACACAATGGAATGCGTTAACTACTACAGAAATAGGTGTACATACATTTTGTTCATGTGGTTACTTATACCACAAAGTACTCGTGCTACATACATTTAGGTGTTTACCTAATTTGCCCATATCATCATCAGTATCAACCTATTTATTCCCGTCCACTGCTGGACATAGGCCTCGTCAAAAGCACGCCAGTGAGCTCGATCTTCTTCATTCTTCATGTCTACATTTTTATTTGCCCATATAAAGCCAGTAAATTGTCCACTGTTGCGTTATTTTACTAGATTTTTATTGGTGCACAGATACAATTATGTTAATTTTCATTAATTCTTTTTATCGTTGCGCTGTCTGACAGCAATAGCCACAATGGCCAATAGCCAAGTGGAGGTTGGTAAATTTAAGACGTTTTGGGAAACATTGTGTAAAACTCATTGCATAGAATGTAAATTTCCTTACGATCTATTTCTTCACCCTTACTAGAAATGATATTTAAAACGCGATCAGTTTTAGAGACCACAAGAGGGCGCCAGAAATTGAACTGCGGGTTCTCGTAGCGAAAATTTGAAATCCATGTCACTGGTTACTAAAACAACAGTTTAATAAACTTATGTTTAAAAGATGGTAGGCCCAATACCATGTCAGATTGTCATGACAGATCAGTCATGACAGATTTCAAAGTTAGTCCCAAGTAATTGAGTATCAAACGAACATCTAATTCTTGTAGATAAGAAAACATGTATAACCAACCTAACAATAACTACTTCGAAACACGATAGCAGTTATAATATTTAAACTTCATGAAGAACATAAACCGTTTTAAATTATATAACCTTGACTATAGATAACTGTACGTCGACTATCTTCTACACACAAGAGCAGTTATTATGATATAATATGTAAATATTATTTCATTATGTTTAATAAATTGTCCATTGTTAACCAAAACCATCATTATCATTTTCGGTTCGTCATCGTCCACTGCTGGGCCTTCCAATAGCACGCCGCTTAGTCCAATCTTTAGCTCTTCGCATCTAATCTGTAACCAGAATCGTTAAATTTAAGAACGGTGATTAAAACGCGTCAAAATAATATTGAAAACACAATGAGAATTAATCACGAAAATTATTCAATGTCAAAAAACTTATTCAGACTGTTGTCAAAACTTATTCAACTTTGCCCGAACAGATCAGCGGTCGCAGTGGCAGCTCGATTTGTGAGATCGCAGCAATGAATTATTGTGTTCAGAATACGATACTGTTACAAACGAATTTCGGAACTCATCGTATAATATTTTAAATAAACACATTGAGGAATATAAACTAAAAGTTACTACTATTTAACCGAGCAATTGTTGTTTAATTTAAAGATAAATTACTATTACCATAAAAATAACAACGTTAATGTTAAAGATTTTAATTGCTTTACGTTTAATTATAACTATTATATTTATTTATTTAACAGCATGTTTTTCTATGTTAAATTAGTCAACATTAATTAATACTTAAAGTACTTAGTAAACAAACTACTTATTGATACACTAATTGCAACTGACTGCTATGGGCACAATACATTGTTCATTGTTTATTTAATGATAAGTGCTAATCCCAATGATTATACTCGATATGATTGATTAAATGTTAGTCTGCGGGTCGCGTTCTAATGACATACATTTAAATTAGGAGTTTATTAGTCTTTGTGTTTTTTGGTGTGCACTTAATGAGGTGGATAGTCTAAGATAATTTCGTAACCCGTATAACGTAGTCGTTATAGTTATTCGCAGTGCTGTGGTCTCGGCTTCGATTCCCAAATAGACATATTTATTATTTTCTATCTGCGTATTCGTACACATATAACATGTCTCTATAGCAGCAGCGTACTTGAAATAATAACATGAATCTATCGCAGAAAAGCGGCTAAAATATTTTAACAAATATAATGTTAAAAGCCCCGGCTGCCGACGGGCAGCAGCGTCGGCGGTGCGAAAAACTGTGCCCTGCGATCTCCAACCCGCATGCCCAGCGTGGAGATTACGGGTATAAACCCCCTTTTGGAGAGGCCTATGTTCGGCAGTGGACTGAGATAGGCTGTTGATGATGATTATGATGAACGATGGACTGGTTGTTCGGATTTTAGTATCCCATTGCAGTGGCCTGAAGTTCCAATCCTAGCACAAACCTCTAACTATAACAAGTTTCAAGCCTTTTTAGAATCAAATACTACTTTCTATATATATATATATATATAATTGCGAATGAAAACGTAACATTACGCCTGTTATCCTCGAAGAGGCAGACAAAAACGTGTAGTATACGTTTTACTAGTTACTTTAAGTCCCACTATGGAATTGACAGTGAGCCTATTGACTATGAAGGTAAATGTTGCAAGGAAAACAACTTTTTCAGTGTGCACAAAAATATTATACAGCAGTACACAATAGTTATTATATATCTCGATATATATGTATATGTAAGTCTGTGCGAGTATAGGTACTGGTCAGCGCTGCATATTGTTTTTAATCCATCTCACTGTGAGGTCGACCTATTTCCAGTAATGGAATAATAAAAATGTTGGTAAATGATTACATTTAAAAAATCTCAACTTTATTTTAAAACTGTGTACAATAAAAATTTATTACTCGAGAAACTAGGTGGGTCGTTCTACGTTGACCTAAGTACTACAAAGTATTTGATTAAGTTTTTAACTAGTCCATACATTTGTATGACCTACAATTCGGCAGTAAAATAGCAATTTTTCAGTTATCTGGTACTTTCGTTATATAATATTTCTTTTTTTTGTTATAATATATTTTATTAGCAACGCGAGAAACGTAACACTTAAATGCTTCTATTAAATATTCCATGCAGTCGAGTGTATACTCAGCATAATAGAAGTGAATTATTCTGTTATATTTTAAATACTGTTGTATTTGAATAGCGGAAAATACGAAATGACCGCTTTGACGTATAAGCAATGAAATCACCATAAACGATTTAACACGTAATTGGTTAATCTTGTTAATGTTCGGGCTATGAATATTAATAGTTGATTTAAGGTAAACAAGGTTAAAGAACAAACTATGACCGTGGAGGACTTTGGGTTTAAGAGAGTTTTTGAACTTTGTATTTAGTAATGATTTAAGTGGGGTGTAAGGAGTCCCAACCACCAACTCAGGAACCCACGCCAACCTCACCTGCACGTGGTGCACCCTGCTATAACAGACGAGGCTCTGAGGACCAGCTGTTTGCGGTATAGCGCAGCCGACATCGGCACGGCTAAATGTCCTGGCCACCGACGGGCAGCAGCGATCTCCAACCCGCATGCCTAGCGTGGAGATTACGGGCATAATCCCCCATTTGGGGAGGCCTATGTCTAGCATTGGATTATGATAGGCTGATGATGAAGATGAATGCTTTAGTGATTTTGTTGTAAATTAAGAGCTGATATATAAGAGGTATAATGTAACGTTAATTCCAGTGTTTGGTAATTTGGGAAAATCTATCAGGTATAGTGGGTTATAATCACAAAAATGTAAGCGAGAATTTTGATCGCAAGATTTTATATTATTATTATAGATCGCAAGATATTATTGCACTTGATCCGATTGTGACGTGAGGACGTATGGAACATTTAATTTTAGTCGGAAAGCGTATAGTTTCAATTTTTCTAAAATTAAGTGGATTTATATTTAGAACAGACGCCATTTTTCAACAACCTCTATATATTGTACTAATATAAGACGCACGATCACCAGAATAAAATACAAATAAATTTTTTTTTTTAACCAGCCCACGAAAAAATTGTATTTAAAATCGTATGAATATTTCATTTGTTTTAAAAGTTAGTGTTTAAAAAAATTCTTAAAACTTTAAAAATATTATATTTGTATTATGAGATTTTAATTGAAAGTTGTTTACGCGTTCTGTCGTGTAGCAAAGTGGTACGAAGTTGCTACGGAGTAATCATTTATTACGCTCATCCGTGTCCACATATACACAGGCAAAATTTACTATTGTCATTAAATTAAATAAAATAGATTCTCGGTCCCTACATATAGGTATATATATAATCAGCTTTTTAAAATATGTAACGGTAATCCTATTATTACTTTCTACATTACATCCGTATTTAGACTACATCACACTTTGTTATATATTTTTTTTTAATATTGCATATTCCGCGAACAATATACAAGCAAATATTGTTTTACTCATTTATTTCGAAAATACTGAATTCATTCATATTACACGTTTACTACTACTCATACATATGAGTCTGAATTTTATTTTTGAGGTTGACTTTGCTAATAGACATGCACAATGAAAAATTTTCATTTCATAATTTTTTACCTATAGGCACAGAATTGATAGTACTAATAATATTGAGGGGAAGCACGATTGGACAAGTAATCAATTTACCAGCCAATAATAGAAGCCTATATCCGGTTCACACATCCTACAACTATGCGAGCGGTTTACATCTGTATGGTCATTGGTTTAAGGCTTAATACTGCATGAGGTGGTCAGGACTGTTGATGACGCTGTCAGGTGGTGAGTGACACGGGTGTCATAATATTGCGCATCCGGTTCCTGATTGGCTGTTGGCGATGGCAAAGATAAAGCACCGCCCATCTAGGTGACACGCCCAGCGTTACCATCTCAAGATCGTTGCTATGTAACCAGGTATTGATTTAATATGCCACGAGTATATATGCTTAAGACGAAAGCTCTAGAATCATAGGTACTTTCAGGAAATAATCGTCAAATATAGTTATAGAAATAATCGTCAAATATAGTTATAGAAATAATCGTCAAATATAGTTATAGATATAATCGTCAAACTACAGTAGAAAACTCAGAGGCAATTGGCAGTTGGTTTGTCCAATTTCTTTATAAGAAATTCGAGTAATCAACTGGGCTGTTATCATCAATCTCTGTTAATGTAGGTATGCTTTAGGCTCATTAATATAAGATTCAAGGTTATCATAGAATTCAATTTTTAGCCGAACAATTTGAAAAATATTTTAAAATTATTTGTAATTGGTTTCTTTAAACATATTTTATTCCAACATATTACACCTATGTACGAGTACGTTTTTAAAATGTATAATAATTATATATGTAGATACACAACTCTTCACACCTATAGATTCCATCCCCTTGGCGGGATTCCCTGCCGAAAGTGTGCTAGTGTCGACCCGGCCAGAGGTTAAACCCATAAATAACCCTACCCACGGTAGAAAGGTATAGTGACCGTTATACCAAAGGGGTCTCAACTGCCATTGTATAACATTTAATATAGTATTACTAAATTTAAATTTGCCCTAAGTAAAGTATTGAAAAAAAGGTTACTGGGTATTTAGTTCAACCACAATATTTGGTCACGGTAGTTTGCTATGTTAAAATAACAACAATTTACTTGTGACACGCCAAAATATTATATATTAATTTTGTTTGCGTAATAGGCACACAAACCATCGAGACGGTCCTAATTGGATCAAGGCTGAAAACTGAAAAGAACGATAAAATACAAAAAGCAAGCTGACTCGAAGGACAATAGAAATCTGACCTAAATAAGCCTCAAATTATTCTGGTTTATTAAATATAATAATCGGGTCACGAGTGTGCTTTGTTGCGTAAGTTGATGTAAGATGGAATTAAATTGTGAATTATGTATACACGTAACAAGGGTACTATTGCTAATATTATAAATACAGAGTAACATTGTTTATCGCGTTATCGTGTACACCCGTCCTATTGATTACCCGTCTTATCTGTAGACCCGTTTTATTTAAATTTTGTATGGAAATATCTTGGATCTCGAGTGAAAAGCCATTCTCTGTCGAGAGGAGATTTGTGTTCATAAAAAGGCTGATGATGATGACAGCGCGAATCCTGGGAAAGGCTAATCATGGTGCAGATTTTAACTGAGCCCTATGGTATTGTAACAATTGGTGAAATCCTATACGGCAATTTAAAATGTTGTTGAACCGAAGTCGTAGGTCACAAGTAGCTAAAAATATAACAGCGTGGGTTCACGATAAATTTTGTTTACGATGTTTTTAAATTTTAACGATTGAGGTAACATGATGTGTATATACTACCTAACTACTTAACCATATTTTTATAGCTTAACAGGTCTACAGTGCTAACAATTAAAAGTAAGCATTTTGTAACTTTTCCTCTATTTTACTCTATCCGACGCATTCATGATTTTCATACGAAATAGAGATTGTAACCGAAACTTGAGTCATAATGTTATTTGACGCTTTACGAAACTGACATTGTTACTTCTGTCGGACATTATTTATTGTCAGTACCTAGCAATTTGGTTTTATACTTACCTATACGATAAAGAGTGGTCATAGAATCTTAGTATAAACAACAAAATCGTTTAATAGTCTCTAATAAACTTGTACAACAATAAATTTTGTAAAATGTTATATTTTTCATAACATTACTGTTTTTAACCGACTAAATTAAAAGGATTATAAATAAATTAAACATAACAACGTATAACGCTATTTTCGTTCAAAAAAAATCTAAGTTAGG